>CAAKHD010005098.1:149113-283019 GCA_901007705.1 Fistularia tabacaria | reverse complement strand
GGGGGATAGTGGCCCGCCCCGGTTTTCCCCCCCCTTTCCCCCCGGGCCCCCCCCCCCCCCCCCCCCGCCGCCCACAACCCTGAGTGCAGGATAAGTGGTATCGATAATGAATGAACAAAATGAACAAATGAGATACCAGTTTGCTTCTCGGTGGACATGACAGTTTTTAAAACTAGCATTTGCTTTTAGCTCTTGTCACTGGATTTGTTTCTGCTGAAGGTATAAACTAACCAATTCAGACTTCTAAGGGGTGTTAACAGTCATTGTTCATTCACCAAACCAAACTGTGTTCCAAAAATTACATAAATGCAAAGTAGTAGACATTAAACTTCTGACAGATTTGGGACTCCAATTTGAAAAAAATCTCCTCCCCGGCTTTAACTCCTGGGAGAGCTTTGCACCGGGGGGAAGGCAAAGTGTCAAAGGCAGGAAAGAAGAGATGGCTTGATAGCAGAGACTTCCAGAGTCCCAGAGATGAGTCATTTTATGCACCGAAAATGATTTAGCCATTTATCCCTGTGTGTGCATTTGTGTGTCTTGCCAACATCATTTGCCCCGCTAAGAGGCTATGCAGATTTTTATGAAGTGAAAAGCCAGTTCAGATCTGCTTAGTAGCCCTGTGTGTGTGTCATATTGGATATGATGGCATGAAGTTAAAGGGGAAACAGCTTTGCTGTCATACTCAGAAACCCCTTTGTTGGGTTGACAATGAAAGCAGGATGAGTTAACAAAACCGCGATGTCTACTCGGATTCCTCTATTGATCTCCAGTGCTAATGACCAGATGCCCCTGCTCTATTATTATTTTACAATTTTATACAAAGAAGTAAACACGTCATGAAAATATTTCTGAACATTTGTCAGATTCTTATTCAATAATGTTTTTTGTTGTTTTGGGGAGGGTTCGAATGCAAAAAGCAAAAACTTCCTGTTTATCAGTATATTCACCATTGTGGGTGCAATTATGGACATAATCCGATGTTGCACTCAGAGGATTTTCATTGGTAGTATTCTTATATCTTAATTTATCACGGCAGAATTAAGGGATTAATGCCTTATCTTTCAACCTTATTAATTTTGCAAAGAGAAGTTATTATTAGCAACATCAACTGACAGATTACAAGGTTTGAGTCTGGGGTTAAGACACATTAGGGGAGAGATACATTCAGATTTACAGTATGATACAGTACGATATCCTTATTATTGTAATGATGGGGAATTATGATGTAATTTTGTGAAATCTCACGGCTGTCACTCGTATCTCCTTAAGTGAGACCCCGAGTTGTAGGGAAATGCAGCAAGTTAGAGAGTTGATCAAAGTGATTTGATGAATGAAGACAGGAAGGAAAGAAGAGATGAAAAGAAAGCATCTGATGTAATGTTGACTGCACTGCATGTGTGAAAAGAATGGTATTAAGTATTGAATTAATTGAGGCAGTGGGTTCTCATGTCAAAGCAATGCGTCTAATGTTATTGTTAAGGGCTTGAAGTCACTCACCAGAACAAACTGAGATGGACAAATTAGTAGAAATTTGCTCTCTCACTTCTCTTTAAATATTGTTTCACAATGTCCTATATTGCTTGATGTATTCATGAATAAGCCTAATTCATTTTTTGAGCCTTGTTGTATGCTGTTTGCTTCCAAACTTCTCTGTATTTGAAAGGTGGCTTAGTGGGAGAAAACTAATGATGAAAAAGTATCATTTGGCAAGACGACTGAGCCACTGCACATATTGGGAGTGTGTGTGTGGGGGGGTCCACAACATTTCTTTAAAAACTTCAACATTTTCATTGATTTTTATTTCCTTCCAGCTAATTTGCTTGATTCCACCAGAGTATCACCTCTTCCTGAAATGTAATCTCATGGTGCACAAGTGCCTGCTTGACAGGGTGCATGCTGACGAAAACCAGCTTGCATGCACGAATGAGCAAACTCGTGGATTTGCACTAGCAGCACATCGAATAAGATTCATGAGGGAGAATGAGTCGCAGAAGCAAACAACATGACTTTGTGCACTCAGAAAAAAAGAGAAACTAAAGCTGATAGAAAATTGTTCTCCCTAAATAGAAGAAAAAACACCTTTTATTGGAGAGGAAGCACAAAGGTTTAGATTTTTCTTCAGAGTTCAGTATTCAAGGATACAAAGGGAGCAAGAGGCTAAGATAGGATTATCAAGGGCAAACTCTGACCCACTGTCCCACTATCAATAGTTTTAAGTCCCATCACACTCCCAGCCATTTCACCTACGTCTTCCTCTCCACTCAGAGAAATTCTGAAACAATCATGAATGTGATTTACAGTAAACACCCTGCATCGGTCATACCACCCTCTTGGCCTATCATTACAGTCTCCAGAGTGGAGCCAGATGGAATAATTGAGCAGAGAGCAGAGGATTCATGAAAGACTTGACTGCCGGAATGCCCCAGGGTCTGAAATGTTCAACACAACTCTTGAAACTGTGAGAGAAAGCTACAAACTCATCCATATTTACTGTTTTACCACAACACTATGCGTTCAAGGAAATGGAGAGCAGTGTGCCTCGTGCCTGCCTGAAAGCACAGGCAATTGCAAAGTAAGTGGTGGTTTAGACTGTATCTAAAATGTACCGGGGGGTATGTGTATGAGAAACTGAGAGTGAGGACAGAGACAAAATTAGATGAGTAAGTTGACTGGACAAAAACTGTTTGTTTCTCCTCAACATTCATAAACCCCTTACTGTTGGCAGCATTGCCCCAAAAAAGATTGCTTTGTTTTATACAGGCCAAGTTACAATTTATGACGCAAAACAGGAAGAAGGAAACAGGAGGAAAAAAGCCACAAATCCATTTATTTGTTGAGTTTATGATTATCATTGTAGTTTCTAATGGAGCCACCATGCATATTGATGTATTAAATGATTCTGATAAAATGTTTTATTTAGAAAACAGATTTCATGAACATTCAGTTGCTGCTATAGTTTAGCTCATCATTAAGCCCCATCAAATGGGTGTTCATATTTTAAATTCAGAGGACATCTTATTTTAGCAAAAATTGCATTGCTGGCTGGAAAGTAGTATTGTTTATGGTATTAGGAATTTAAAACCTTTGAATGTTTTACCAACTTTTACAATTTTCGTCCCTTGCATTGAAAGAGTTGCCTGGATAGGTCAGCCGGGACGCTGCCGCAGCAGGGGCAAATACAGAAAACAGCTTATCAGGAAAGGCTTCTTCAACCATTTTTTAACACACCATTTCTGTGTCTGTAAGACAACATGGGAAACCCCTCAGACTCATGGGGCAGTGTTTCGGTGTTCATTTGTAATCATCACCATACAAAATCATTTTAGTGTGTTTTGGTTTACTTCAAAATAGGCAGTGATCTGTAATGTAATGGTTTTAGTTTTTCAGTGTAAGAACTTCATATTGCTCTTTTAAAATGGCTTTCTTTTAGATCAGAACACTGCAACAGAAACATGCAGAATGTGTAAACCATATCTCAAAACTGATGTATTTCTTTGAATATTATTGCTGAAACAATATGATTACCAATAAATTTTGTGAGTTATTGACTACAGAAGAACATACTGTATTTCCCCATGGAACCTTGTGGTCCAACTCATTCCTATTGCTGTTTATTTTATTCTATCAAAATTAAATTTTGATATGGGCACAGGTGGTGCTGTTGAGGGCCAGGCAGCATATAAAATCACACCAAGCAGTTGATATATAAATTTGATCAACATGATATGTATAAAGAATTATAATCATAAATGATGATTTTTAGCTTTTTGAAAAAACGTTACAAATTCTTTTTGATGATTGCCTATTTTCCGTCAACTTATATGACTTGCAGCTCACATTTTGGACACCAACAAAATAAGAATATGTACCATATCACTTCAAAGTGCAGAAAAACGGGTGCATGGACAGTGGTTGCACAAAAAGAAAGATCTATCCCAGAAGGTCACCATGTGAGAAGGAAGAAAAAAAACTAATTTGAAAGGAGGACTTAAAAGCCATGGAACCATCATTATGTGTAGAGGGAGAAAGACCAAATGTCTGTCCATCCATTTGCTGATATATTTTTTTGACTCGATCTCCTCCCTCTTTCTCTCTCACTCCAATCTCTACAGTGCTCTACTCTACCCTGAACTCTATGATCAAAGTTCGCCCTCCTGAGTCTAATCCACAGCCACACAGGCCTGTGATGACACACACACAGCACAAAACCAGATCAACACTCTGCGCTTTAGCCCCTTTCCTCTGAAGATTTCCAACCATTAATGAACCATAGACACAAACACACACACACATATACGCATGCACTAATATGTACATTCATATCTGTCTGCATAATAAGAAGTGATCTGGTGAGCAATGGCACACCAAAGGGAAGGTATCATGCCAGAATTTTAAGTGAAAGAGAGAGACAGATGTGGGAAGAGAAATATGTGAGGTGACATATTTATCTACTGGCCTTGTTTTAATGTGCATATGTGTAGCCTTTAGAATGCTCAGTCAATGCTTATGAAACAACTCCATTACAAAATTCAAAGATCCTATTTAACATGTGCATATAAATATATCTCTATTTATGGTATTGCTTAAATTCCATAAAGATCCTCTCCATTAAAAACCTTGTTTCTCTCGAGATCACGTCCCAGAATACCTCACCTAGAATACACTGTCTTGTACCTCAGCAGTGTTTGTACTCCACAGCCATTTCTGTACTCCTCTATTGAACAGGGGGATTTCTCCTGCTTTATGGTCAAAAATTCTGCACAACTTATGAACTGAGTAAATTACTGATATTAATACCTATAAAGGCCCTCTCCCACTCAGAAACAGAAATAAATTTCTGTTTAAAAGACAAATTCTCTTTAAAAGAAAAATTGAAGGCACATAGAAGTAATCACAATCGAATAAATTTTAAACCATTCAGCTAGTGACCCTGAGGGTGCAGAAACTACAAAGATTCAAAGATCGCTATGTTTCCTTCAATGATGTTGAGCATTTTGAGCCTGTTAATGGTGAAAAAGGCGGGTGCAAATGCAATCTGATGCTAATCTGAGGAATAGTGACTTGTATGGGAGAAAAAGTGCCTTAGTTTAATTTACTGGTGTTTTGCATTTTCATTGTGGCTCAGAATCAAGGGCACTCAAAAGCAATCTTTCTCAACTGAAAGCTGACTAGCAATGAGCCAATTCATGTCCATATTAACACATAATCACCCTCAGTCCCTGATTATTATGTCTCAATTAATATTTGTCTTTAATAATATCTTAATTTTTTTTGCCATTCACCTATCCATCTACCGCCTATCCGCGATCGAATCACCGGGGCAGCCGCCAAATTTAACAGACCGAGACTTCCCTCTCCCTGGCCACGAGGTCCAGCTCTTCCGGGGAGTGTCCCAAGCCAGCCTACAGACATAGACCCTCCAGTATGTCCTGAGTCTTCCCCAGGGCCTCCTCCCAGTTGTACAGGAGGCATCCTAACCAGATGTCCGGGCCACCTCAACCACCTCCTCTCCACGTGGAGGAGGAGCGATTCTACTCTGAGCCCCTCCCGGATGGCCGAGCTCCTCATCTAATCTCTAAGGGAAAGCCCGGACACCTTGCGGGGAAAACTCATTTCAGCGGCTTGGATCCATGACCTTATTCTTTTGGTCACAACCCACAGCTCTTGACAATGGGCGAGAGTAGGAACATTGATCGACTGGTAAATTGAGAGCTTCGCCTTTTGGCTCAGCTCCTTCTTCACCAGGACATACTGGTGCAGAGTCCGCATCACTACTGACGCTACACCGATCCGCTTGTCTTTCTCCTGTTCCATCCTTCCTTCACTTGTGAACAAGTCTCAGAGATACCTGAACTTCTCCACTTGAGGCAGGACGTCCTCCCCAACCTGAATCGGGCACTCCACCCATTTCCGGCTGAGAACCATGGTCTCGGATTTGGAGGTCCTGATCCTCATCGCGACCCAGGGAGAACTGGAGATCACTGTCTGATGAAGCCAACAGAACAACATCATCTGCAAAAAACCTCAATTCTGAGGTCACCAAACCGGATCCCCTCACCACCCTGGCTGCACCTAGATTTTTTTTGTGTTTCAGGAAATTTGTGAATTTGCTATTTCGCTAAGCAATAAACATCTTATTTCACTCTTCTTCATGAGCCATCTCCTTGAACTGCCAGTTTCTGTCAGTCACAAACTATTGTTTTGCCCCAGCACTAAACAAAAACCCTCAATAACAATCATGAAATGTTCTTTTGAAGGTTTGACGGGTTGAATTAAACGTGAAAGGATTTGTTTTGCACAAAGAAATGTTGTTTGGAAGAAATGAGAGGGCGAAGACAGTTATTGCTTCACTTGATCTTTATACAATAAAGCACAAAAATAAATATATTCAGAACTTCTGCAGGGCTGCTGGAGTGAATAGGCAAGAGATTATGATAACTGCTTACAGCAAAAACCTGCAAACCTTGAAAGCACTGCGAGATGAGAGCCAACCCCCACCGCTAAATCCCCATGTCTCACACTCTATACCTTCCAGCCGATGACATGATAGTTGAGTCTCACACTGAGGCGTCACACTAAAAGCTACAGAATGATAGTTATAGTCATAATTGATGCGCAGATCCATTAAAGCCATCTTTAGGTGTCACAACACATCATGACTGGCAAGAGAAGTGATGCATTAGGCTACATTTATTTTGCTCCGCCAAAGGTGAATTGGGATATGACTCACTGACTTTTCAGCGAATTTTCCCGCCACATATAAATCCAGACAAAATACAGACATCCTATCACGGCTACATTTCAGTCACTCCCCGCGTCTCAGTCATTTGTTACATATTTTTCACGTCATCAAGCCATCAACAACAAATTATCACCTGTAAAATACATCTGCCAGCTTTTGCCCTCAACTGTTAGATGGTGTTTTCGACATCTCTCACCCACTTGTCTTCTGCACAGCATCTCAAATAAGTTGTCCCGCTTAAAGTGACAATGTCTGGAGGGAACTGTTTTCAGACACATTTGAATTTGTCGCTTTTGAATTATACTCTTTGAAGAGAGTAATGTAAATGCAAAGTGATTGGGAAGGAGAGTTTTATCTGCCACACATGTTCTTTGTGTCCTCACATCAGATCAGGAAGGGTTAGAGGGCTCCGGGGAGTATTTTTCCGTTTAGGATCTCATTCGTTTTAGCCTGCTCTCACATCCTGCCAACTTCAAAGGTGTCGGTGGAAATGGTTTTAGCAGGATTCTATTCCTGGGCCCTCATCCTTGGTTTAGCATGTTATGAAAAATAAATCATCCTCAAACGTTTTGCTCTCTCCACAACTCGTGAAATTATTGGATGGTGTTTATTTGTGACAAGGAGAAAATGCGATATGATTCAGCACTCTGCATGGATAAATTTAATGAAAATCACTCTGAGCATGCTGCATCTAAAAAGAACTATGGAGAAAGTAGAGGAAGCAAGTGTGCTGTCTCTGCTTTTTAGAGATGGTGTTTGTATTTGAGCTTTATTTCATTAATCAATTAAACACTTTCAGAAGCTCTCAGCCAGTTTACCATCTGGTAGGCACCCTCAGCGAATTTCACATTCATATCAATTTGAAGCTGTCAGATGTATCTATGCTGTGGTAACTCAAGAAGCCGTCATCATGGCTTCTGTCAAAACTACAATGTCTTTTCATTCATTGTGACATTATCACAATCATTATCATTTAATCCTTACATTCTTTTCCTGTCTCTAATTAATACTGTCCAGCTTGAAGTGAGTCCCCTGTCCAATTGAATTCCCTGGCAACATATTTTATTTTTATTTATCACCTCCAATATGCAGCGCAGCTATTGGCATAAACATAAATATTTTGGGCACTTAGTTTATGAAATGTTACATGCAGCTGCTCTGCAGAGCATGGAAAGGCAAGAGACAGAGAGAGAGAGAGAGAGAGAGAGAGGGAGAAACTCTCGCTCCTTACCTCAGGTGTTGTCCTCACCCCTTTTCCTGTGTGGCAGCTGACTATGCAAAGCTGTTTCACCGCGGTAATCAGTAAGGTATAAAAGGTGGAGATCAGGCAGTGGGGAGGGCACGCAGTGACCAGGATCTGTTGAGATAGCTACTATGGGGTTTAGCAGTTTATGATACCAATTCTTTATAGCAGAGTCGTGCACTTAATCTCTGCGAGCTGCTGTGCTGTGGTTTTTGTGCACGTGTGTGTCCACTTAATGCTTAATGTCACATCATCTTCAGTTAAGTTAGGTAAAATTCAAGCCAGCTTTTTCACTTCCCTGATATCTCAGTTAGATATCTATTTCATTGGTTGAAGGAGGCTTGTCACCATTCTGACCACAAATGTCCAGTTCCCAGATGTCTCTCTGTGTCCTGAATGCTCCAGAAACCAGGTGGAAGTACCCAATTTAGTTTCTAGAACTTTGTGCAATATGTATGTGTTTGTGTGTGTGGAGGAGTGCACCTGGAGGCAGACAATTTTAACTGAATGAAGCATTGGATGAACAAGTGATTTATGGTTTGTGTCTCTGAATTTCAATTTATGATGACCCCATTTTTATCATTTTTTTTCAATGTGTTTGAATCAATTTCTTATTAACTGGATGTATGTTTCGAGAACTCTTTGGGAGTCAGAAATCAATGTAGGAGCAACTCCTGCCTTTTTCCACATCTAAGATGTGTGCAGGGTTTTGTCTTTAGATGCCAGTCACCGTTTGAAGAAACCATTTTTCTGGTCCTCAATTTTAAGGGGGGAAAAGGGTGGTTTGACCAGAAGTCAGTTGTGTCACTTATAGCCTAGTGATCAGGTCTTGGTTATGAACTTCCTTCGTCAAATGTATTAAGTCCATATGTAATTCGGAGGAATGTGGCCCAACATTAGATGATGCAGTTTTTGCACCTAAATATGAAAACAAAACAAACTCCATGTCAATATGTTTTAACCATAAATACCTAAGGATGCTAATTGGTTAAAACAGAACAGCTAAGATTTCTTGCCTTCAGTCTGATCAGAAGCTAAGAGTAGGTGAGGAGTTCAGTGCACCCATACATGTGGCCAAGACTGGTATGAAGACTGACACTTGTCTACCTTTATTGTCCTGATGAAGAGCAGAACGGCAGCCGCATTCTGAACTCCTTTACTGCCTCATTTAATGATGGGCTCATCCTTTACAAACACAGGACGTTGCCGTGAGCTCTGCTGTTCCATTAAACAGCAGTCTGCTGTTTTAAGCTGGTATAACACTGTGGAGTACAGGGAAGATATATCGAACCTTTGATCTGAGTATGTTTTCAATCTGAATTGTGTACCAGTGGCTTACAGATGCAACCTCAACAACAACTATCGTCAAGCATAAGCTTCAGCTCGGTAAATCAGCAGTTGCACAAGTCAACTGAATTTATGCCAAAACAATATTGTAGAATTAACTTAGTTACATCACTAGCTGACTACAGCATTTGCAACTGCTTGTAAGGTCACAGATTTGACTGGGCATCTATTTAAAAACAACTATCAGAGAACTATTCTCAGCAAATCGACATTTGTCAGCATGTGTTTCACACTGTAAAAGAGAGCCCAAAAAAACCTGGATTGTTTTACATGAAAACCATCGACCCAAGATTGCACCAACATGGACGCACATTGTAACAGACCGCGCATTGATAAAGAGGCAGAGGACAGAAAGGCTGCACTATTCATTAGCTCAGAATGACTCTTTTGTTGAAAAAGCTTTACAGACACTCACAGCCCAAAAAACATCCAACCCATGTGACATGACATTCCACTTATGCCTGTGTTACATACTGAAAGGGAAGAGTATCAAAGACAAACAGACACAATCTTCACTCCCTAGCAACTGGTATTTTTAGAAATATTCACATTTGGTGTGTGTTTCTATGGAGAAAGCCCTTTACATTACAAGTGTTACTGTATTTGCAGTATAAAATTAGCTATAAATACTGAAATGTAAATGTTCCCCTCTGGCTTCTTCATTCCTGGCTTAGACACACACACAAATGCACATATTGTTTTTGCGTAAGCAGGAGTAGGTCTATGATATATTTTTAACATTTTAGTCAAGTAAAAGTAAGAATTGATTCCTTTGCCAGATTTGTAACATTTATAGGACAATAGACGTTCCCTGATTTGATGTTAATGCTCTCAGATCCTTAATACACTTTGTCACACATTCACCCTATCCCACATTTTGGCTGTGTCCCATATTCCTCTCTGCTTTCCCAAACAGCAATGGAGATGTACCCCTGAGATTTTAAACATGAATTATTACCCAAAACTACTATTTGTTTTGAAGAATGTTACCACAGCTCATGCAGACAAAATCGTTTTTTTGGGGGGGAGGAAATTGGATGAATGCTTGCAGGAATTATTATTCATTCAACACAATACCGCCATGACTGCAATGTAGCTGATATCATCTGGCTGAAGAACAGACCAAAGATTAGATGCAAGTCTCAATGTGTAATTACTACAGAATATTGTCCTGCTTGATTGTCTGTTGTTTTTTTATCTTCGATTGAAGCATGATCATTTTGTAAATGAGACTTGGAGTTGCAGTAAAATGGAGTTGAAACACAATATATTTAATGCAGTCACTTTTTTGCTGCTACTATATACTTGACTGTCTGTCGAGGATGGGATTGAGCAGCTCATCTATTGCCAGCGACACTTGCAAAATGAGATAGCAGTCCACAGACAAGACAGGGAAAGGAAGGAGGTTTCACATTTTTCAGATTATGTCGCAGTTTGCGTGCAAAGCAAAAGCATAGTCTGTATATATGTATGCAAATTTGCTCATTAAAACAAGGTTATTCTGTGTAAACTGTGTCACCGGCTCAGAGGTCTCCTTTAAACTGAATTAAGATGTGCTTTCCGTCTTAGTTCCAACTCAGTGGTACATGTTAATATGGAATTAGTCCCACTTCTGCCTGCTGATGCCGTTATTACACACCACAGTAAACCAGCTCCTGCGACCAGATCACTGAATAAATCCATTAAGTCAGGTTGTGAGTCTTTTTTTGCACTGATTGAGCTGGTGGTGCTCCTTTACCAAAGAGTTGTTTTGCATGTAAAATGGACCCTGTATTACTATTTAGCAAATTGATGTCTGCGTGGGCCACAAAAAACATGATTTTCTACAACTGAAAATCTTATGTGCAGTTACCATGCCGTTTCCTCTGCTGTTTTTAAAAATTCAATTTCTTTTTCTGCTTTCTTGCTGACTTAAAGTTTTATGAACTTTACATTTCAAAATGTATGGATCAACAGTGTATTATTATATATTCAGCATCTTATATTTATCTTTAGTAATTTACAGAGCCCCCACAAGCTCATGTGGCAAACTAGTTGCTCAGGATTCTTTTTGTATATTTTTGAGATGCCATTACAGTGTTTTCAAAATTTGGTTTATAAATTTATAGTATTCCAAGTCATTTACATTTAATGTTGATTGATAGTATGTGTTGGCAAGAGACCGACACACTTAGCATAATTTCTCAGCACCGATATTGATAAATCACTTAAAAATTACACAGCCCTCTCATTTCTCTCTGAAGATTACTCCTGCATGCAGTAATTTTAGCAGATATAATTGCTCAACATTTTATTAGGTCCATTTCCAAAACCATCCATTCTACTTCATTATCTGAAGTACATTAAAACACTCAACAGAACATAGTGGCATAGAGGGTTCAACGCTGTGTAATTGCTGCCCTGTCAAATTAGTGCACAAAATGCTCACAATGCCAACATTGCTAAAGCTAAGACTCCACACAGAGAACAGTTACAAAACAGCCTTGTGTGGTCACTGGACTTGTGCTGCATCCTACAGAACTAGCACTACAAATAACAGCAGGTAAAACCATGAAGAGGATGGCAGACAGCCTATGACAATGCAACTGCCTTGACGCACTCAATGAATCGAAGTAGTTGATATTGTAAGGCATACGGAGATTTATGTATGCAGTGAAAGAGGACATGAAGTTGGTATGAAAGAAGAGGATTCAGAGAATAGGGTTAGATGTAGTGAAGCCCAAAGAGAAGTGTCAAAAGGAAAAGAATAATTCAGCTACAAAAATTATACAGTGAAAATATATTTGATGCAGTCAACTCGTATAAATGTTAAATGCATTTAAAGTGAGAGAATAAGTTTACAGTGACTTAGTTTTCAACTTTGTAAATGTTTTGCAGTCTTTGCAGTTGAGCACCTTTTTTTTCACCCACGTCTCTTTTTATGTCTGAGAAGTGCAAAACAAAACCTTGGCTAAATCTCACAAAATTCTTTGAAGGTCTCTCAGCAAAAACCAAGGCCTGATCCAAAAAATCAGAGGGCAAGTCTGATTTTTATAGCATCATGGGACAGAGGGAGTCTATGCTACATACTGATAACATATAATGATATTTCTAAACACTAATATTTAAAAAAAAATCTGATTGGAACATTGGAACAGAGTCAAGCTGCTCATTGGCAGAAGAGAATACCTTGTTAGAAGCTTCCAGGTATGATGGAATAAGTGACTATGCAAGCGTGATCTTCCCTCAGAAAAGAAACTCCTTCTTAATCTTCAATAAATGAATAAACAGGAATATTGTGCTTTAAATGAACACTCAGTTTGCTTTTGCAAGAATTTTGAACTATATTCCTCTATGGGTTCATGTAAAGAACAAACAACGAAGGGCCGAGACCAAAATCTGACATGTGACCTGACCTATTATCAGGGTGGTATTCAAGACTGCTTCAAGAATCTAGTCCTCCTTCCCCTTGACTCACTCAAACCCCTGTGAATAGTTCAAGCTGCCGGTGTGGGCAATACAACGTAACATGATTTGATGTGAAGCTGGCTGCATGTGTCCCTTCTCAGTCCAGCACAGCCCTGGAGGCAGAACAGTTTCTGAGGCAGACAAAAGTTTGACCTTATATATGGACTGGAAGTTCAAGATATGAAATCCATGTCTTACTAGTCGACATGCAGGTTCAACCTTAATTTCCTGATGCAGATTTAAGAGGGTGAAGAATTTTATGTACTTGAGCCCCTATAAACAGAGTAAAGCGAAAAAGTCACTGTCTCCAAATCAGCAGGACGCTTGTCGCATCATGTTTGATGTTGTGGCTTCACCTCGGGGGGGGGGAGTAAGGCACTGCCCGTGTTAAGAGAATGCACAAAAACTAGAGTTTGAGCTGTACTCTGGTGAGGATAAGAACATTGCATGCAATGACACAGAGGATGGAATAACAACGAATGCTGTTCCAAAACATTGTGTGGTTCTGCCTTGAACATAGACAGTAGCACAAATTGTGTGATTGTGTGTGTGTATATATTGCATGGGATTTATCAGTCTGTTTGGGATTATTATCAGAGCAACTGCATATATCATTTAACTAATTACTGCTCCATGCAGTAATTACGATGCACTTGGGACACACTCAACTCTCTGATCATTGCTTATGTGCAATCTAGATACAGCTTCCGTTGTCAATCAAACACAGAAACAGCTTGTTGTTTTCTCTACCCATCCGCCTTCTGAAAATCTGCTCAGCTTCCTTTGCTCTCCACACACCTGTCACTCCTTTCCATCTTCATCCTCACAAATAACTGGAAAGCACTCCCAAAATAGGGCAGGAACCTATTTGAAGTTTCTGCTAAAGATAGGCTCCACTGAGAACAGGTCTTTGACTTTGTTAACATGTCAGTGTGGTGTGTTTCAGATGCTACGAGACATACCAGGAAGAAAATAAACAGTCTATGCCATATCAGAATGTCTGAATCCGAACACATGGGGAAAAAATCACTTCCATCAACGGGCGCTATTTTATGCCCTGCCTACTATAAGTACAACCTGAATAAACAAGGAGTATCAGGGGGAAAAGCCAGGTGTTCCACTAGTATAAAGCAGACCACTGGGACCATGGTAGACCAGACCCATTGTTGCTGATCAGTGACAAAGCCTCAAGACTTGTGCTGTTTATTGTTGAATTTCTAATATTCTAAACATATAGAAATTTACCATTCTGACACCTCCCATTACTCTGGTTTGATTGCGAGAGGGGACCTTTCTGTGTGGATTTTACATGTTCTCCCCGTGTTTGCGTGGGTTTCCTCCGGGTTCTCCAGTTTCCTCCCACAGTCCAAAAACATGCAGCAGGTTAATTTGAACTTGAGAAAATTGCCCCGAATGAGACAGTGAAGGGTTGTCTGTCTGTATATATGTTCCTGCGATTGACGGGTGACCGGTCCAGGGTTTACCCCGCCTCTTGCTTGATGGCAGATGGAATAGGCTCCAACATCCCCTGGAACCCTGAGTGTGATAAGACGACTGCGGCAGACGATGGATGGATGGATGGACGCCTCCCACTGTGTCCCCTGCGCAATGTAATTTTTATTCAAAATCAGCTCGTTCCCAGCTCGTACATTGCTGATTTACCCCAACATAATACAGACAGGGAGAATTATTTGAATATTCATACATCAGGCCAGTCCATACAAATGATACAGACATACATTTAAACAACTTTAGAATCCCTCTTGTCATTTGATCTTGATTGATGGAGATACATTTTAGGAGTAAAATCAAGGCACAGAGTCTTTAAATAAACCTTGTAAGTTTCGTAGTATGAAGGTATTTGCTCAATTCCAGGAATGAACCAATCAGATTACTAATTGCCAAAAAAAGAGATTTAGTGGAGATGCAAAACATCCCAAGGTTAGCGGTTCACCGTAGTTTTTGATATAAAATTTGGGCATCAAGCTCTCTGCATATTTATCCTTCTGAAGAAGCTCAGTATGGAGCTACAAAAAAGTGTTTGTAACATAAAATGGAATGAAATAAAAAAGGAATCTGCCACACTTGTTAATAACAATATGATGCATTCTGTAAACTGCCTCGACTATTGTCTCCTGCATCCTTCTCATAATGTAGCCACATGAATCCATTTAAGGAATTCACTTTGTCCTGCATTTGACACAGTCATTGATCTGCTTTGACATTTTATAGGTTTAACTAACAGTCACCACAGTTTGTGTGACCCTTGCATCTGCATTTGAGGTTTCCCTACTTGAGGTCTGCTTCAATGAATAAAGAATTAAGTCAAAAAGCAGACCAATACATCCAGCTGCAGCTATATTAATGTTGGATCATCATTTCAGATCTAATCTGTAATTGTCACAGAGCATAGCCAAGGACTGAAAGACTGAGATAACTTCCTGTATCGGGACAGCACAATGAGGTCTGTCTGTGCAACAAGCTTACTTAACACAACAAAGTGGGAAGCTCAGCTCACTGAGGATTACCTTACAGTCAGGATCCTGCATTTGAACACTGAAGGAGTCAGCGGAGTTTGTAGGACCTTTTAAAGCTTCCTTATAGATACATCAATTTTCCAGAACACTGGCCAAAGGTTTATTTTATGATGATCCCACAGGACCATCCAGCACCCAAAGCCAAATACCTGATTTAAGGTCATCAGGGTCATCTTGTTTTGGATGCCAGATCCATACATTACTTCCCTTTTCTTGTAAAAAAAAAAATGATTTAAGGATGTATAATCAAAGTCAATATTTGTCTTAAAAAATAAAGGTGAAAATTCATTATAAACTGGAAGGACCTAACTTTTAACTTTGTCATTATGAAGTGAGCTGTTAATATTACTGATTTTATATTTTCATCTGTAATGGTGCTGAAGCATGAGCTTTCCTTAGTGTAGGGTTCTTTCATAGCCTTGCTGAACCTGATTAAATTACACAACACATAGCACTGAATTAGATGACAAGATTTTTGTTTTTTTGTTTTGTGTTTTTTGTATGTTTTTCTGCCACTTTTGGAAAGTGTGTCATGATTTTGATATTTGCAAATAACATTTTTTTTAACTGCAATTCATTTGACATCTCCCTATCAACCAATACACAGGTAATATTGCACTATTTGTCTCCCAAAGTAAGTCTTCCCTTTTAGCTTGTGATGACAATTTTTTTTTTGTGGTTGAGAAAGTGTGTTGTCAGTGACAAGGATCAATTTTTTATCCCTTCACTTGTAATAGGCAAAATCAAGTTTAATGAAACGTGGGCGACATCTAGTGGCTATTTTCTGAGCTACATGTGTACATTTGCATGCCTTTAACATTCATTCACCTGCATGTCATGGAATCCCACGAAACAGCTCTGACATGAATTTCATTTTTTCCATCTTCCGTCTTCTACCATTAATTTGGTGTCGTGTCACTGGGGCTGCGACAGAAGCAGATAGGTCCAGACTTCACTCTAAGCGGCCACTTGACCCAGCTCTTACAGGGAGGATCCCAAAGCATTCCCAGGTAGCCTACAAACATAGTCCCTCCAGCATGTCCTAGTACTTCCCTGGGGCCCCCTACCAATTGGAAATGCCCGGAACACCACACCAGGAAGCATCCAGAAGGTATCCTGACCAGATGCCCGAGCCACCTCATCTGACTCCTCTCCGCATGATGAAGCAGCGACTCTACTCTGAGCCCCTCCTGGATGGCTGAGCTCCTCACCTAATCTCTAAGTGAAAGCCCGGACACCCTGTAGAGAAAACTAATTTCAGCCGTTTGGATCCGCAACCTTGTTCTTTCAGTCACGACCCAGAGCTCATGGCCAAAGGTGAGGGAAGGAACATAGATCGACCAGTAAATTGAGGGCTTCACAATTTGCCTCAGCTCCTTCTTCACCAAGAAAAACCGATGTAGAGTCAACATCACATGCAGGCCATGCTTTGACACCGACCATACGAGGACCGAACAGCCTATATTACAGGGTCCGGTACCCCATTCTCCCGGAGCACCCCACACAGGATTGCCTGTGGGACACGGTCTAATACCTTCTCCAGGTTCACGAAACACATGTGGACTGATTGGGTAAACTCCCATGCACCCTCAAGAACCCTGCCCTGGGTATAGAGCTAGTCTACTGTCCAACAGCCAGGACGAAAACCACACTGCTTCTCCTGGATACATAGTTCAACAACCCGTTGACCCTCCTGAGACCTCCGTAGACTTTTCCAGGGAAGCTGAGGAGTGCAATCTCTCTGTAATTGGAGCATACCCTGAGATCATATTTTTTCACAACCCCAGTTTGCCAATCTAGGGGCATTGTCCTTGCCTTCCGATGCTGCAGAGGCCTGTCAGCCAGGACAGACCTACAACATCCAGAATCCTTAAGGAATCCAGGGCTGAGCTCATTCATCCCGGGGGCTCGCCACCAAGGAGCTTTTTGACTACTTGAATTCAGTCCCGGAAATAGAAGAGTCCAACCCAAGTCCCCCAACTCTGCTTCCTCATTGAAGGCCGTTGTGTCAGGATTGAGGAGGCCTTGGAAGTATTCCTCCCACCGATCCACGACATCCCGAGTTGAGGTCAGCAGCCCCCCATCCCAACTGTACACAGTGTTGACGGCGTACTACCTTCCCCTCCCAAGCCATCGGATGGCAGATCAGATTCTCCTTAGAGCCTTCTGAAAGTCAATCTCCTTGGCTTAGCCACACTCCTCCCATGCCTGAGTTTTTACCTTGGCAACCACCGCAGCCGCATGCTGGTTAGGGGTTCGGAGGTTATCGCCTCAACAGGCATCGACCACCTTACGCCCACAGCTCCGGTCTGTCGACAATGGGGGCACGAACATTGCCCACTCGGACTCCACTCCGGACACAACCACAAAGTCAATTATTAAACTGCAGTCTAAAGTGTGTTGGTGCCAGGTGCATATGTGTGCACCTTTATGTCAGAACATTGTGTTCATTATGGACAGTCCATGACAACCACAGAAGTCCAGTAACAAAAGACCGCTTGGGTTCAGATTGAGGGGACCGTTCCACCCAATCACGCCTTTCCAGGTCTCACTCTCGTTGCCCACTTGAACGTTGAAGTCCCCCATTAAGACGAGGGAGTCCCCTACAGGAGTGTTCTCTGGCAGCCCCTCTTGGGACCCCAAAAAGGGTGGGTAGTCTGAACTGCTGTTGGGTACATAGGCCCACACAACAATCAGAACTTGTTCCCCAACCCAAAGGCGAAGGGAGACTACCCCCTCATCCACGGGGTCGAACCCCAACATGCAGGTGGCGGGGTAACCTGTCTGGCCACAACTGCCCTCACCGGGGGCAACTCCAGAGTAGAAAGAGTCCACCCCTATCAAGAGGCTTGGTTCCAGAGCCCGTGCGCCAAGTTGAGTGAAACTATAAGAGGAAGAGAACTTGGTGGTCCCATTTGGGCTGCAGAAGCCACCCAGCCACCATCCGGCTCATATACCACCTGACCCCTCTGGTGAGCCCGAGGGAAGAAAACCCATGTTATCCTTTTTCGGCTGAGCCCGGCCGAGCTGACGACGAGTCACCCAGTCCAGTAACACAGCAGTCCGTAAGTCTACAGTGAACAGCCAATGACAAATAGTGAAGCTCCTTGCAACAGACGCTCTCTCTGTTAGCACTGCAACACACTTGCCGCCTGCACGCCAGCAACTTTGGCCTACTCTTGCCTCTTTGTGTCTTTTTTTCCATCTTTCTTTCAAAGCTCATTTGGACTTCAGTGACTTCAGTGTTATCCTCCTCGCTTGCATCTCTCAGGTTCAAATTGGAAGGGTTGCACAGAGGACATGTTTTTGCACCATAGGGTAAAATGAATGGGACCGAGCCCATTGCATCCTCATGATGTCACTACCCAGACAGCAATGCGATGTAAACAAAAATGGTTGCCTTCGAGTGAAAAGTTTCTTTTACAATTTTATACAAACTAAGATATGTTGAGAGATTTTATTATAATTTCTATGTAGCTGGAAAAAATATTGATCAAATAGGACAATAATATCTAGGTAACCAGGGCTTCCTTTAATACACCGGCCAAATGTCAGAATCCCCTCACACTGTGTAGGGGCTAAACTCTACCACAGTTAAAGATACATCCCCAGCAGTAAATTTAAGACAACATTTTAATACATAATTGTTAATTACTTTCCATTACCTGTCATAACTGCCAATTTGCAAGCGATTGCTGTTTAATTTCAAGTATTTTCCTTCTCAATTTTTTCGGGGGGGGGGCTCATTCGGCTTTGTCTTCTTTCCCTTCAGCTTTGTACTATTTCCCCTTTCTACAGCAGACTGCCCCGATAACTTTTTATTATATTGAGGTATAGCTATGAATTATCAAATCCCTACATGTACTCCTGACAAAGGCTATTTAGGGCTTTAGTTAGCCCCTGAACTAAAACACTCTGCACTACTGCTGCTACATAAAAACCTGATCATGCAAATTAGAAATGCAAAATTTTGAACAAAAAGGTTCTTCAGAAATGAAATTGCATTGCGCTACTGTTCCGTGTCTAACAAAATGGATTTTGGGTGTATTTATAAATAACCGAGAGGGGAGACTGATTGGCAGCTTAAACCACACCAAGGCTTCACACTTGTATTGGTCATGAAGATGCATCAACAATTCTTGTCAGAATCTTCTTGTCATGGCAACTGGACTTGAATTTCTTCACTTGATGATGTTTCACCCCTCATCCGGGAGGCTTTCTAAGTTCTAATGAGCTGTGGGGAGTGTCCGTATATAAGTGCCAGGGTTATGGCAGCTTGTTATGTGAATGGGGGAGTCGATCGGCAGAAACTAGGTCTACAGGGTTGTTATGCTGATAATGGCTGTGTTGTTCTTTGGGGATAAATGAGCTACTTCTGTGGATTACATGGTTTGCAATTTGAAAAGGTAAAGCCAGACAAAGGAGTGAAGCCTGTTGGATCACATGACCTTAGGCTCATGTGGAAGTCATAGGGGCTGGTTCTGGTGGTGAATCCTGGTTGTTTGGAGGCTGCAGTCGGACCTGGTCCATGTGTGCAAATCCGCCTGGGTATTAATGCCAGTATGGCGTTATGCGTTTGTGTAAGGTTGTGTCTGAGGCCCCCTCCTCTGTTCAGAAATGTTTTTTCTGTTTTGACAAAGATGGCTTCTTTTACTCCTCTCTCGGGCCATCTGTCTTCTCTGGCCAGAATACAGACATTGCTGTCTTCAAATGAATGGCCCTTGCCCTTGTCCTGTGTAGGTGGACTGCAGAGTCCTGTCCTAAAGTGGTGGCTCTCCTGTGTTGGGCCATCCGTTTGTACAGATGTTGGCCCAATCCAGATAATACCCAAAAGTTGCTCCTTTGTCCTAAATGAATCCCGTTAGCATAACAACCCCTCTAGATATAGTTCCTGCTGATCAACTCTCCATTTACATAACAAGTCACCAGACATACATGAACTATGACACAACATTTGCAATTAACAAACTCTGATGGTGGAGAACCTACATGTCAATTCCTTTAAAAGTGAGAAAGAAATTTGCGAACACACTGTTGCATTCAGTTATTGATAAAGAGCTTAATGGAATGCACTCACTTAATATCCACTCACTAAATTTCATGTAGACATTAGGTGACAAACCAGGTTAGAAAAAGGACAAAAGTCTAAAAACAACTGTCATTTATTACAAGTCGAGAAGGTACACAGCAATATGAAAATACATCAGTTTTTAACAATATGAATATGCTGATGACAATCATACACATTTGTTGTTTTCTTACGAGAATCATTTAAAGTGAAAGCTGTTTTGTAATGTGGAATTGCAGTTATGATTACCATTATTGTTATTATAGGCTGAGGTGAGGATGTATGTTTGAGCCTGAGTTTCTACAGTAAGTAATGTGACACCTTACCTTACCTGCCACTCTGACACATATATAGTGTTTTCCAAGATACAAACCATATAAAATTGGACTCAGTTTGAAATTCTTCATTATTATAGTGTAACATTTTTTTAAGTTGAAATATTTGAATTTTAAAAAAGGTGAACTCAAAATCAACACGTTCGGCACAATACATTTAGTCATACATTTGTATATATGGCTTCAACTATTGTTCAAAAAACTGGATAAAGTATACAGATTGCTGTCAAATTTTACAATATCAGTGTTTCAGACGAAATATTTAATTTTAATAAACAAGAAACCACACATAAAAAGAAACTCCTGTTCATTATGTTCACATCTTTTCATTCATACCATTGAAAAATCAATTAATATTTGATGGCATGACTGTTCATATCTTGATAAAAAAAAAAATGTAGTCAAACCAATTATGCCCAGTCATTTGACTGTAAAGATGAATCTCGGAGAACACTCAGAGCTCCCCTAGAGGCAACCTTGACATACTTGTTTGACACACCAGTTGCCCTCAAATGCTCGGTGTTTGCATCATGATCCAAGTGGGAATTTCTCGACCACATGTAATACTATACTTTATTCTGCTTTGTGAAATGATAAGAAGTGAAATAAGGACAGGAAATACTTGCTAGACTTTCATTCACTTTCTCCAGCGTTCAGGTGAGACTAGTCGGCAGTGTATACTCTATACTCAGAGGATTGGGACAGGTCAGTGGAGTATTCTATGTAGGTATCTCTCAGGGTCATTCTCTCCTCCTCTCCTCATTCCTGAGCCAGTCCGAGCTGGTCTCTCAGATGTCCCTGGCGAGCCCTGGCTCTTTCTTGGCCCAGCTGCGGCTGCTGTTAATCCTCCTGTCATTCCTACTGAAGTGTCCGTGCATGGCTCTGTGCCGCGGTGGACGCCGGCACCAGCATCACTGTGTTCTTCAGGTCCCCCTCCCTGACTACTTGACATGTTCTCCCCAATCCTATACACACAAAAAATCATGGCTCAGTCATGATTACTTTGGTTAAAAGAAATAAAAATGTATCACCATCTGGAGTAAAGTTTTACACATGTTATCGCTCTGTTCTGTGATCTCTCTACCCTTCTATGAATGTATATGAAAAATACAAGGCCTGATCAACACTTCTGTGGTGAAAGAAAACTTTGTCATAACATAAATAAGAATCAGAATAAATTAATAAAATACTTCAAATATTTCTTTAACAAGTTATTTGAAATCTTATTATCTATTGTCTTACATTTTAAGAGAAGACCATTCTGTTTATTGTTTATTTACAGACACAACTTTACATCTACATCCTTTTTTCTTCTCACAATGTCTTGATGGTTTTTTTTTTTTAAGTATAACCCTCCCAAAAAATATGCCCCTGGTGGGATTAATATAGTTGATGGATTGAATAGAGTCATTGCAATGTTACCAAAGATGCATGAAAGTCATATCATGACTGCAACACATGCTGAAATACCATGAGGTACTACATGATCCTTTTGTTGTAGCTGTCAGCCCAGAACAGTACAGAGATGTCAACAGTGATGACATCATGGGAGGCGTTGGTTTAAATCGGACTCAATTAAGGAATTAGGGGTTGGAAGATGGACTGAAGCTGTTTACATGGGGTATCTTTAATGACCTCGGAAATGGTTAGCAAGAAAGGAAATGGGCTGGCCAACTGAACGGAAGCAGAGGAGTTAACTGGTAATTGTTTACAAGTCAGCAGATATAGTAGGAGTGCAATTTAGGCTAATGCAAAGTTCTAATTATGTGAAAGGATTATGAAAGCATAAGATGACAAACGTATTTATATCAGACACAGGCAGTTTGGGGCATCTGTGTAAAGGTGCATGCAGAGGGAAAAAGAGACAATCTATTTTTCTACCTGAGGTGATTGAAGGCTCGCAACCAGTGTGTGCCCAGTGTGTCTTTCCCATTCATCCTTGGCCCTCTCCTGTGACTTCGGGTTCTCAGTCCTACAAGGGCCTGGGCCAGTTCAGTTTCGTCTCTGTGACCCCAAACCAATTGAGCCCTTTGCTCTGCATCCTGATCTCCCGCTGCTTTGAAGAGACTCTGCAGCTGCCACAAGTTTACGTTGCTGAAAATGTTCCCCGAGCCGGTCTTTCTGCTGCGCCTCTCAGCCAGTCGCCACAGGGGGGCAGGGCCTGCCACCACGGAGGAAGGAGGAGAAGCTGGCGCAGTTTCCATCCGGTAAGATTCAAGAAAAGGTGGCATCCACAGGCTCAACTGCGTGATTAAAAACAAAAGAGAATGTGCGTCAAAGCACTTGTCGACAGCTTAAACAAGCAGAGCCCTGCCGGTCAGCTGCCAAGCGTCTGCTCTGATTCTCTAATCCTATTCAAGGTGAAGGAGCAAGCACTGGTGTGTTTTTTAAAGCCAATCAAACTACAGGTGAAGCATTATCTGCCTTTCTCACAGTCTTGAGAAGGAAACAGATGGGCGAGTCCCCTACGATAATGGAGGATTTCAGTCAGTCGCCTCTCCCTTATTTCAAGATCCTTTATAATCAAGATCCCCTGACTAACTTTTTTTCTGAGTCGGAACTGCTTCTTTAAGTGTAACAACGGTTTTTGACATACACAATCCTCTTACATCCAGATTTTCGAATACTACATATATACAGTCCTGTTTTCTGCAAATAGCAATAATTTGGTCATTTTTTTGTATATTTGTACGTCACTTCTTTTTAAAGCACTTTACACGCGAATTGCATACTGTATTTAATACGATAAAAGTCCTTAACAAGATTTTATTGCAACGTTGGGCTCCATCTCTCAAAGCAGATCTTCACTTTGACCTACTTATCCGAATGGAAATTCCAAAGATCTTTGAAAGGCGCCTTTCTTTTTGTTTCCCTCCCACTGTTTGCTATTAGCAAAACAAATCATGACGGATCTCAGAAGCTCGAACCCTGCACCTCTCATGTAAGAAGCAATATGAACAATAAGTGAGAAAAAGAGTTGTATGTAGGAAAAACTATGTAGAACTATTATCTATGTAGAGACTTCTGAGCTAAAATGCAATCACTGTTTAACTCACAGTCCCGACTGATGAAGCTGATCGGTGGTGGATTTTTACTATTGCAAGTGAACAAGCATCCCGTGAGCCGCAAAAAGATAATAGACATAAAAACAATGGAATGACTTACCAGAAAAACAGAATATAAATCCGCAACACTTTGACTCTACAGCATCTTCTACGACTCCTTTTCCGTAGATACCGACACTGACAACGATGGTTCAGTCATGAAACAGTCTGTTTGTTCACCCGACCTACTATCACGCCTGCCCCCCAGTCCGCTGTCAGTCACGCAAGGATGCCACCACACAGCCAATGGGAAACAAGACATTGTCATCTCTTTCCTGACGGAGCTCGTCGGGGCTTTATCTTGACCAATCGGGAGCTCGAGCTTTCTCCTCCCCAAGCCACGTAGGGGCGCGAGCTAAAACCCATTGACGTCAGTTAGCCTGACTGGCACGAGACACAAGAGAATGTATTTGCTCTCAAATGCGTAAATACACTGACGCGGGGCCTCTGGCCACGAACAAACAATGTATTATTAACAAAACCACCTCGATCCTATGGACTTATTGGTGTGACAGAAAAACATACATTGATAAGACTTTAAGTGAGGGCCCCCTCCTCTTTTGTTGACATCAATTTCAAAGTTACAGGGACGGTGCACGTTAATGTGCATTTCTTGGCTCATTATCACCTACAGTAGCTGGTCAGGTGTAATACAGATAAAATGTAACAGGAGACACGCCAAAATGAAGGGCCAATAACACCTAACTAAAACCAAACAACCACGATACACACCCCGTGACATTTAGGCATGTAACATCAAATAGCCACACTGTTTTAGCCATTACTTGAAGCTAGCTCTACATGATTGCGTGTAACAGAGCACGGCCGTGGTGAGCAAACTGTTTTCAGTGACAACTCTTCACACATCCGATCAATACGCCTGTTTTATTTTAACGGAAGGGGGAGGGGGGTCACACGCTCCCAACCCCCCACCTCCACCCCCACCCCGAGGGGGGGATGCTGCGACCTCATCCTGGAAGCAGGAGCAGACGCGCATTGTTGAATCCAGAGGCCCAGCGAAGGAGGAGCGAGCATTGGGTTACAGACCTCCCCCTTTTCGTCACACAGCCCCCCCCCCTATCCCCCATCCCCCCCCAATACAGACTCTACACTGAAAAGTGGGGACGGAAAAGACGGAACTTTTAGGAAGGCTTCTCATTTCAAAACCCCGGGGGCTGCGGAAACAACAGGGGTTTCCTTCGTTTCACCCAAAACTTCTTATCTCTTGGCGCATTCGTCCGACCACAAACCAGGCCCTGTCCTCGCCACTTCCTATCTTTTCCAATCTTTTCGCCAGCTGTTTGCAGCTGGCAGAAAGCATCCGCCCTGTTCGGGAATAAGGGACCGAGCGCGATCGGAGGAGGAGAGAGATGCCAGTCCAACCTCCCCAGCCGCAGGTGAGGGAGACTATCCTGAAGTTCCTCAAGAGCTTTTTGGGAATCATCCGCATCCTGCAGATTGTGTTTGGAGCCGGGCTGTGGGTAACCATCGCCGCAAACAAATACGAGGGATCCATTCACTTCGTCCTGTTCGTCGCTGTCCTGTTCTGGCTCCTCACCCTCGCCCTTTTCTTCCTCACCCTCCTGGACAAGCAGGACCTTGTGCCGCTGCTGGGCGGGGAGCGCTGGTTGTGCACTAACCTGGCGCACGACGTGGCCGCTGCCGTGCTGTACATCCCGGCAATAGGTGTGATGATCTATAAAACGCATCGAAACTCTTACTGCAACCTGGAGCAGTACAAGCACTTCTGTCCGTACAAGGTCTACTTGACGGCCGCCGTCTTCGCCTGCCTGTGCTGCCTGGTTTTCCTTCTCTCCGTTATATATGGGGCGTGCAGGAAGTGTAGAGGAGAGCAAACGGTGATCTGATGTGACGGGAGGCGATGGCAATGGTTTGGGGTGGAGGGGAGGTGGTAGTGTTCGGGGGTGTGGGGGTGCAATCCACAGCAAGATGAGGAATAGTTAACTTCACTGTAATTTAACTCCGCAAAATAATCTTTCACTTAAATCATAAGCAGAACCATCTGAAAAACAGGGGCCTCATTCGCAGAGTACTCGAGTTTGTGTTCATTGATGTCAATGGAGGTTCTCAGTCATCCAGGTCATGGTTAATTCTTGTCAAAATCTTTTCTTGGCAACTGGACTTGATGGATTTCTTCCCTTGAAGACATTTCACCTTTCAGTTCAGTTCTGAACCAAAGAAGCCTGTCAGATGAGAGGTGAAACATCTATAGGAATTGATATGGTCATTGATATGGTCCAAAGCTGCAGCAGGGCATAGCATTCAACACCTCCTTGTTGTGTTCACAACCCTGCCTGTAAGATTACTATTGTTTTTCTCTTGTAATTTTATATTTTAAAAGTCCTTTATAAGAGAGTCTTGTCAATACCCATTTTAAAAGTATATATATTTTATCTGTTTACATGTTTTTGTATTGCAGCAAATTTTACTGATGTGTCTCGAATCAGATCATTTGTTGATACTCATTTGGCCAGCTCTGTCTTGATCAAACATTCGTTGCCTTTAGTACGAATGCTGTTCACCTTCTCAACATCATTGTGACGACAAAACTATGTGATTGTTGCTGCCATTATGTGCATTTTACTAAATACTCACGCAAGTGTTCTTCGTGTAAAACCAAAGATCAAAAAGTTGAAGAATAAACAGCAGTAAGTGACAGTTGGTCTCTGTGATTATACACTTGGCTCTTATAAAAATAGACGCACTGTGTTCAAACCAAGTGCTCTGAGTCAGATTTAGAGAAAGACTTGGGCACTTACAGAAATCATGCCCATGGTGGCTTCTCCAAATGAAACACAGATTTGGAAAGTTGAGCAACAGAAGCCCCTAGGAACTTCCTGTTGGGAGATTAAAGCCTTGGCAAATCTGCAGGGATCATTCATGTGCTGTGTGCCACTTAACCACACAACAGACAGATTCTTAAAGACTATCTGTGACTGTAATAGTTGACAACACAGTGACAATGTTTCAAATATGATCTATGATGAAGAAAATGTGGTGTGTAAGAGTTATCTTACTTTGGAAGAACGGTCTGATTATCTGGGAAGAGGTTTATTCATACCATAATTGTCTGTTAGTGTTCTAGAAGTTGGCTAAAGTTCAGCCACTTAAAATGAAGCCAAGCAAAGGAGGATGATTCATGGTAAAAGCTATTCTTGTCGGCTTGCTATTCGCCTAAATAAAGTCACGCTAACATCATCTGTATAGTCAGCACAAAAGAACAGTTTATTATGTGAGAAAAACCTGCATTGTTTGAGGTTAAAATTTAATCCTTTAAATCAGGAAGTCTTTTGTTAAGTTTGCAGATCTGCAATATTACATCTCAATGACAACACCGATGACGAGTACCGGCAGCCTGAATCAGCATTTATTTGTTCATTTATTTTAAACACTTTAAACAAGATTCTTGTGTAGACTGAACACTTTGGACATAGCAGAAAGGAACGTGTGCTGCTTTAAATACTTTCTTTCTAGACTTAAATTTGCCTGAGAAAAGAAATCCTTCCATATGTGCAGTAAAAAAGCAAAGGCAACAAAAATGCAGTGGAGATTCCAATATTAAATCGGCAAATTTCCAAGTCGTGATTGATAGTTTAGCAAAGATGCGAAGTCTTAACGTTCGGACACTCACCAATTGTGGATATGTTGATAATAAAGAGTAGACAGAAATTTGTTTGGAAGATTATAGATTATTAATTATTATGTGGTGTTTGATTTTGTTTGCATTTTACTCATAAGTTATGTATCAAGAAAATCATCGCACAGTATATCATCTTCTGACATTATTGACCATTGGAAGCCATTGCAATAAGAGCAACACAGTATAAATGCGAGCATCGGGTGCAGGGTGACATCTGGGGTCTGACTTTCAGGATTGGAAGGGTTAATGTTGACCAGCTGCAGCAGAGGGATATAAATCTAGCACTTCTAAAAGGAAAAGAGTCCCTCATCCCCCACCCTCTCCCCTTCTGAGACTTTTCAGGGAAATGTTGTCTGTCCACGTGTCGGTGTCTGTGAAAACACACAGCCCAACAGAGACAGTACACAACAGTCCAGTATGTTGTAAACAATGATATTGAGACCAATCATGATTCATGACTATAGCATATGCTGACAATTATAATTAGAAAAGTATTCTCCACATTAACCCTGAAAGTCTTCTTGAGTATACCACGCTCCATATCACTGTGTCCACCATTTGTGGATGTCAGTACGGATTTTTTCAAATGCTAGATCATCCTTAAACATCAGAACCTTGTTCAAACATGAAACTCGGTTTTAACAGGTAATTGCCCAAGTCTGGAATCCTTCTTACCTTCAAGTACCACAAGGGTGTGGACACCACAACAGTGAGGTTGTTGTATTTCTTTCCAGCTACAGAGTGAGACTGTAAAGAAAACCCAGACCATTTGGTATAAGAGCATTGAAGCAAAAGCCAGGATCTTTTCTTGGTTTGCCAATTGTATGAGATTTTCTTTGGCAACACAGCCAAAGCAACATTTCCTGTACATACTCTCTTCCACACCACTGAGAAGGACCAACCCCTCATACCCACTCTGAAAAGTCTTTTCTGGCCATCTGTGAAATGATTGAATCAAGGACTGATGTCCATGCCAATAATGCCTGACTTCTCTGCTCAAGTACAGTGGACAAAGATGGCATGACTGTGATCCATGTCTATAATTAAATTACCAGTGAGATTAGAATTGAATGTCAACATCTCATTTAAGAATGTGAACATTTTGTAAACAAAATGTATCTTGTGCATCACTGAAGCTAAAAAGTTACTGGAGCTAAAAAGTTCCAACTTTTTTGCATCACTTTTAGATGGTCTATGTCATGAAAGAGGGCCTTCATGATAACAATATTTTAATGTATATATTTTCAACACTAAATCAATCCCAGATGTTAGAAATTAATATTCATCAACAAGTTGTCATTTCAGTACATCTAGGAGTCTCCCATAAGGACTGCATGACCTGGTCTTCAGAACTTAAAAGACTTGGGTGTCATTTGAAACATTATTTTGTAAGCTTTTTAATATTATTCAGGTGTACTCAGAAAGTATTAGCTCTACAATGGTTTCAAAGTGAACCAAAAAATTCGAGAAGTGAAGGAAATAAAGTAGTATGATTTCTCCCAGAACAGAGTATGCTATCTCCTACAGTTCACTGAAGTAGGTATCTAATAATAAACGCACACAACAGTTGATGGGTTCTTGAAGTCTTAACGGTTGTCCTCATCAAGAGGCTGCGTAGTTTCAACCTATCCAAGTGTGTCAAGTAGTTCTCATTGTTACATGTACCATTTAGTGTACTACATGTACACATATTTAATTTTTTTTCACAGAAACAACCTCACAGTAGCAACCTCAGGTTTTCATCAGATACTGCTGAGATGTACATTCCACTGTGGAAGACGGGAAAAGAGGGGTTGGGGAAACAGCAGAACAAGTGAAAATAAAAAAAAAGAAGAAAAGGGAAATAATGCAAGACATAAGCAACATGTGAGACCTTGAAGATGGCCTCCAGTACTCATCAGTTTATTGCTTCCGAGCATGCTGTTTAGGAGTAGTGCTCCCACATCTGTTCCAGCAGCTTTAGCCCTGCAGATTTCTGAATGGGCACAGTGTTCGTGTATTGCAAGAAGGCAATGAATGCCAGTGGTGGGAAATGATAGCTATTTATGGAGCAATTGCCCTCTTGTTGCCAATCCGCAGCAAGACAGAGAATGTTTTGCAGTGTGAATGTGTTGGCGAGAGCTAGGGAGAAAGTCAAAGAGGAAGTAAAGTGAAGTATTTTCCCATCTGACATTTATGACAGTAGTGCATGCAGAGCAACACCTCCATCATTTTGACATTTAATCTCATAAAAAAATATCCTTCCAAATATGGAATCAGGCATGATGTTTGATTTTCCCATGACTAAAGTCCTAAGTAAATATCTCCAACAAGGGACTCTCATCACAAGCCTTAGGAAACGTAAAACGATGTGAACAGACACCGTGGTTTACACATGAATATGGCAGCACCAAATATTTTGTTGATCCAAGGACAGACAGAGATTACCCATCTCTGCCTGTCCTTGGATCTGTCCAATGCAGTGAAGGCTGACAGAGTTTCTGAATAAAGCATTGTTTCTCATCAGAAATGTATCTGTATTTCCATAGTACGTGCCCGTTCCTTAAATTGTGTCATAACCAAGTTTATAGGTTTAAGTTAGCTCATAGTCAGACACATTGCTGACAGTTGACTGCCCAGTAGCATCACCTGCTGAGGAAAAGGAGAACAACAGTTGGACAGAGAAAAAAAGACCATAAAGTTTTTTATGCACATAGACTATCGAAAAAGGGTAGAAATTCCTAGTCGGGAAGTCCTTTACGGTCTGTTATGTGGCCACATAGTTCCAGCTACTATCAGAAACGTGTTTGAGGCTCAATGTGTGTGTACAGCTGTTTTGGGAAAATTGGGAAACAAGGGATTTTCAAACTAGACAATCATCCCTAAAGAAGGGTCCAGTTTTTAGGAGTATTACCTTGATTTTCAAATAGTACATCACATAAAAACATTGAAAAGTAAAGAATATGCTTAGTTTAATGATGGTTTCTAAGAATGGGGAATTGTATAGCTTTTTCGAGTTTCGTAGTACCTTTTTCACATACTTTGCATAGAATACATTTTTCCTCAAACAGAAATTTTCCAACAATGTTTGGTCAAAAATTGAATTTGACTGGGAATTAAAAAATAATTTGATGAGTGTGGAATTGAGGGGATGTGGTAGCAACTAATGATTTTCAACTGATTCTCCATAAATGTTTTGATGTGAGTGAACATCAAAAAGTATGACAAAATGTTGATCACTGTTTCTCAAAGTTTATCAGGATGCCTTGTTTTATTGTAACTATAAGTTCAGAAGTCTAATTAATGTGGTTAGTCATTTAAAAATGTGGTGAAATTCACTTTTAGTAACGAAAATTTGAGAATTTGTAGCTTTGCCTCTAAATTTGGCTTAACAGAATTACTCTGTGAAAACAGTTACAATGGAATTAATGTAAATCTATTTCATTTGGCGCAAAGGTGCCCGAATGAGCGGAAGGGGCGTCCCCTAATGTCAGCAAAATCTGAAAGCTGTCCATATTCCAATTCCTATTGAACAAACATTTATGTTTTGTTTTAGATGTTGTATTTACTCACTTTTAATAATTCAGACCTTTTGTCAAAATAATTGATGGGCTGTATGCTGTTTAGCCAGTGAACCAAGCTTTGAAAGTTACCCCCCCCCCCCACACACACACACACACACGCACACACACATACACATACACACGCAAATCCTATTCACATAGAAAAGATCATGGTAACTGTTGTTTCATGAACTGAATTAGATTAATGTTGTGCTCAATAAAGAAAGTATTTAAAAGAGATCCAGTGCTACAATGAGATGACCCTATGGCTGCATCCCCAGAGGCATAGCAATCAGGGGTAATGTGGTAATAAAACCTTCAATGAAAAGTCAATACAGTACAATGTACAGCATAAAGGTCAGGATTCGGTGCCTCTGATGACGCCCACTGCTCTTATTGGTGGAAAAACGAAAGATACTCGCTTTTCTGGAGTTTGATTGGACATAAAAACAGGAAGTGCGGGGGTAACTCATTCATGCGATACATTCCTCACGGATTCTGGTCGGGCAGTCCATTCGTCTGGAGTTCTTAGTCAGCATCCATTAGATTAAGATAATTCTTGAAACCACAGGATCTGTTTTTTTTTTATTGCTGAACGGACATTTTCCCCCTCGATCATGGCTGCATATAAGTTAGTCCTCATCCGCCATGGGGAGAGCAACTGGAACCAGGAGAATCGGTTCTGCGGCTGGTTCGATGCAGACTTGAGTGAAACCGGAGAAAAGGAGGCCAGGAGAGGCGGACAGGCTCTCAAAGGTTTGAAATCTGGTCCTTGTCACCCATCGACCCCTCTGGTATATCGGACATGCTGAATGTCATTGCACGGTTACGATTGCATAATGGTCCCTGCTGCAGAGCGCGCAGTGAATGCGTCAGGAAGATGTGCAAACGTGCGGAAGAGACGCCTTTTCTATATGTGACGGTGTTGGAACTGTGTTGCAAAAATGAGAAAGAGGAGAGTGCATGTAAAGATTGACCGATTGCAATTCTTGTATAAATTCATTGCCATCCACCTGATTTCTCTTTCAGGTATCTCACTGCACCAGTTTTTGTTCAGAGAGTAGAAAAGAATGCAATAAACAGAAAAAAATAGAATATAATGCTTCGGTGATCCCCAGCTGGTAAATTATTTTGTAAAAGCAGCAGGGTGACAGGGCAAAAAACCACCAACAACAAACTATACATTTAAATATTGACCACCAAGTTGAATTATACAGCTGCTGGGGGTATTAATTGTGGATCATAATATCATTAGAAATTGTATGTAAGGCAATTTTTTGCAGATTTTCATGCAACAAGTGCAGAGCCTTGTGGAGGTGCAACTGCTGTATTCCCAGTGGTTGACAAAATATGCAGATCTTTCAAGGAGGTCACTGTAGAAATACCTTAGTCTGGAAATACTAAGTTACAACTCCTAAATTTAAAAATGTGGCGAGAGAACCAGCGAGTAGGTATTTTCTGCAAAATGTGCGTGACAATCTACAATCTACAAGTGGCCCTATGTATGAGTGTAACACCAGTGTCTCTCACTTTCTGAAACTTACAGATGCCAACTTTGAGTTTGATATATGTTACACCTCAGTGTTGAAAAGGGCCATCAGGACACTCTGGCTGGTACTTGAGAGCATTGACCAGATGTGGGTGCCTGTACATCGTACCTGGCGTCTCAATGAGCGCCACTACGGTGGTCTTACTGGGCTTAACAAGTCTGAGACAGCTGCCAAGCACGGTGAGGCCCAGGTGAAGGTATGGAGGCGCTCATTTGATATCCCACCTCCCCCCATGGATGCAGGTCATGACTACTACACTATCATCAGCAAGGTAAGATAAGATATGTGTTGTACATACTCTCGGACAAGAAGCTTTGTTGGTCTGTGAGGCAAAAATGATTGAGTACATATTGGCCAACTCAGTGCACTCAGGAATCACATAAACCAGTCATGACTTGAGCTGATTCCTGCACCGATACCATGAAACCAAATCTGCCTCCATGGATAAGTGACTTCAGTATGTCTAGAAAAAAAGATTTTATAAAAAGGTGTGTGTGTGTCTGTCTTCATTGCATAACTTTCATGCAGCCATTCATTTGCAACATGCAGCTGCAGCTTTAAAATACTATTGGCAACACAAGTCCAAAGCTGAGTTAATATATGACTGAAAATGAACAAGTTCCTTTTGGCTCATGTTCAAAGTTCATTGAGCAATTGGAATGTTTGTTAAATTCAATGATAATCGCAATTCAATTGGATGGAAGAATTCATTAATATTGTGCTCAACAACATGCCTCTAAAAATACTGGCATGCATTCCTTGTTTTGTTGCTTACTTGATGGTGTTCAGCTGCATGACAGTGAAAGTGTCAATACATTTTATATGCAATATGTCTGAACTGTGATGAGGCATCTTTATTTAATAATGAAAACTTTAACATTTTTAATTATTTCTGTTAATATGACAATCATTTGTCAATATATTACAAGTAAATCAAAATGTTTTCCCAACAATTAGTAAATTAAAGAGAGACAAATTACCCCCAAGGGATTAATAATGTATAATAACAAATAGTCAGTAAATACATTAATTTAAAAGATAAATGAATAAAAAATAAATAAGTAGGCTCTCAAATATCATGGTTCTACCATAAAGTAATCTGCTATGTATTGAGTACCTATTTTCAGGTCTTATGTATTTGACATACTGATATCATTATTTTTGTTCAGGATCGCCGCTATGCAGATTTGACTGAGGACCAGCTTCCTTCCTGTGAGAGCCTTAAAGACACCATTGCGAGGGCACTGCCCTTCTGGAATGAAGAGATTGCCCCTCAGATCAAACAGGGAAAGAGAGTACTCATTGCCGCTCATGGCAACAGTCTGAGGGGCATTGTCAAGCATCTGGAGGGTAGGTGACACCAATGAGTCTTTTATTTCATCATATAATACCACCACTATGATATAACAAGTCTTCTCCTTCAGTCCTTTTTAAATGCAAATAACGATTATTTGCGATATTTGTACACTTCACTGGTTATCAAAAAGTGGCACTGAGGGCAGCAAATGCTACCTCACAGCAAGAAGTTTCTTGGTTTAATGCCGTCTGGGGCCTTTCGTGTGTTTGCATGCTCTCCCTGTGTCTATGGGATTTCTCAAGGTTCACTGCCTGCCTATCAAATTAAAAAACATGCCGTTTGTTAAACTAAGACTCTAAATTGCCCAAATGTGTGAATGAGACAGTGAAACCCTATGATCCACTGGCGACCTTTGACAGCTAGTACTGGCTCCAGCCAGACCACAACCAGGATGTCGTTTAGACAATTAATGAATGCTTTCACAAAGTAATCATGGGAACAGTAATGTCATTTACATTTTAATTATTTAGCTGTGAGTATCAGTATATAATCAATTTCCTTCTGATTTAATGGAGCATGTCTGATTCTGAACTAAAAGTTTTTCTGATCAGTGTAATGCTATATTGAAATATTTTAGCTCCTCCAGTTTGCCTCAATATCAGTGGGCCAGTATGTTACTGTAGGTGTGTGTGTATTATATATTGTCCAGCTGTACTACAAATTGACTACTGGCAACTATTATTTTTTGCTTCCCTCTACAGGAATGTCAGATGAGGCCATTATGGAATTGAACCTGCCAACAGGAATTCCCATTCTCTATGAGCTTGACAAAAACTTGAAGCCTGTGAAGCCGATGCAGTTCCTGGGAGATGAGGAAACTGTTCGCAAAGCCATGGAAGCTGTAGCTGCTCAGGGAAAAGCTAAGAAGTAATACAAAGTAATAACTAAATATATAAATAAGATTAGAGTTTGTTCCTATGTCCTGGCCTTGGATTTAATTTATTTTGGGTGGAGTATATGGTTTCCTTATAACTTAACCATTCTCACATAGTGTATGGATAGAACACTGAGCACATTGGAGATATATTTGGGCGGGAAGAGTAATTGTTCTGAAGAGTTCATAAATGTAAAAGGGAGCAATATTAATCAATATTACAAACATTTAAGTGAATTTCAGTGAAGCAGAGTTAACGTTAATGTAAGTCTTTACTGTCAAAATTGAAGCGATACGCCATTTATTAATAAAATTTAACTCAGATTAAAATATAGGTTTAATTTATTTTTGTGTTTGAGTAAGTTTTAAGTCTATGTGTATGTTGTATTAGGTTGAAAAAAGAAAACAAGTTTGGAGTAAATAACATAAACATCAAAACTGTCACAATTTCTACGAAGTGTACTGACTGGGAAAAAGTAATAAAAAAAAAACCTCTTGTGAATGGTCCTGCCTGTGACTCACTTTCCATTTTCATATCATATTGACTCATCATAACCTGCAGGACACAATCAGAAAATTATAACTGGCTATAAAACAGGGGGAAGTGTAGTATTCGTTTGAACATGAATGATCGAAGTCTGTAATCATTTTTAGATTTAGTCTTTTTAACCTTAAAACTTAACTTTAAAGGTAACATATTAGACTTATAAATACGGCAACAAGGGTGCTATTGTTCTTTCCTCATCTTTCAAAGCATTTGTTTGAAGTAATCCATCGATATAATTTACATTTTATTGTCTATAGCTGGATGGCTCATTAAAAAACACTGAATGGCCTTTTTTTATTTTCTCTGTCAGAGTAACATTTATGTCCTACTTATGTTGCTGTCTGTACTGCGCACTGACCTTCTCCATACATTTCATGAAGATTTTATCAAATGTTAATGATGTGTTCCATGCCACACTACTGCTTCATGCTGCTCCAAATCTAACATCTGGATTATACTAACCCTGTTTCATTACCAAGCTGAAAAATAAACAGAAGAGCTATGAAGATCTTACCAGTATTTGTGCTAATTCATGTTAACATTTCATGTGTCATTTCCTCTTGATATTGTAGTTGTGATGTGCCTCCAACCTATTTGTATGATCTCCACAGCTGGCTTGACAGCATTGTGAGTGTTAATTGCAACAGTCTGCAATTATTTGCTTTCAAATGATGGATCATGTCTTAAAGTATTGCCAGACTTCCTGTCTATTTACTATTGCCTTTGCACCCCAAAAGCTCTGATTTAATAAATGAAAAATTATACGCAAATTTGGATCTTGTGTGTGTTAATTGGCATGTATTCAAGATCCAAGATTTTTATTGTTATGTATGTTGTAAGAATGTGGGGATTCAGACAATGCAATGAAATTCTTCCTTTGTATGCTTCCTTCACACCAGGCGAATAGCATAAGAATAGCTAACGATAACACGAAACAATGCGACAACACACAACTGGATGGGAGATGGCTTGCATAGACGTACTAAAAACAGTACAGGCAGTGAGTAGATTATTTTACAGTCATAATTTCAGTAAATAACAAATAGTAACTAAGGGGGAAATACTAACTTTTAAATTAAGTAGAGGGAGTAAAGTGGCTCATGTGCAGTGCTTGCAGTGTTGTGTCTCTGATTTGTAAAGTGGGGTGTGCTGCTCCTTCCTCCTTCTAGGATCAATAAACATCTCCTTGGTCTTCCCTGTATTTAAGGAGAAATAATTATTCTGACACCAGGCGACCAGTCTTGCCACCTCTGTCCTGTACAATGTCTTGTCCTCACAGGTGATCAGACCAATGACTGTTGTGTCGTCCACAAACTTTATGATGTTGGTGTTGGTCTGAGAGACCACACAGTTACAGGTGAAGAGGATGTGCAGAAAAGGGATAAGCACGCAACCCTGTGTTTACAGTTCTGATGCCTGATGTCCTGTTTCCAACGCTGACTGAATGGAGTCTGTTTGTTCGAAAGCTCAGCACCCAGTTGCAAGGGGAAGGTGTCAGACCGAGGTTGAAGAGCTTCTCAGCGAGTTTATAAGGGATAACTGTTGAATGCTGAGCTGTAGTCAATAAACAGTATTCTGACATAGGTCTCCTTGCCCTTTAAGCAGGTGAGGGCTGTTTGGATGGCTGTGTTGATGACATCGTCCGCGGATTGTTTCTCCAAGCATTTATACTGAAGTGGGTCCAGGGTATCTGGGATGGTTCTTTTATTGTGGGTCATGACTATCTTTTCAAAGCACTTCATTACTATTGAGGTGAGTGCGACAGGGCAACAGTCATTGTGGCAGGTCACTGTGGTTTTCTTGGAGAGGGGCACAATTGTAGTGAACTTGAAGTCTGTACTGATTTTTGGCCATTTAATGGACCTGCACACGTTGTATCTGGCCTTTCCGTATTCCTCCGCATTGCCCGAGGGGAATGCAGAGGAGCAAGCATGCAGCATGGACTGCACCTCTGAGCTGACCAAAGGTTTGTCGTTGGGCTTGGTTCTGCAGTGCTGAGTTGGAATGATGCTCTCCTTGCATGTACTGATGTAGCCAGTTACAGCTTAGGCAGACTCCTCAAGGTCAACAGTGAAGTCCCCACCACTGCAATTTTGAGCACATCCCAGTTTGTGCTGTCAAACCAGTCCCGAGGAATCAGCTCTGATTCCTCAGTCCACACCTTAACTCTTATTCACTTTATTCACCAGGATGGCTTGCTTCAGTTGGCTTCGCCAGTGTAGCTCGCTTCAGAGTTGTAGGCTGGGTAGTTGTTGTAGTTGTCTGTAGCCTGGGTAGAGAAAGACGAAGAGGTGATCTGTCTGAAGTGTGGCCAGGGCACATCCTTGTAAGCGCTTTTCACATTGCAGTACACCTGGTCAGGAGTGTTGTTTTCTCTTGTTGGGAAGCATACATGCTAATAGTACATAGGAAGGACGTTCCCCAGGTTGCAGTGGTTAAGATACCCAGCGACAATGATCACAGAATCTTGATGCACCGTCTCCTGCGTGCTGATGGTATCATGCAAATGCCCAAGTGCTGTCACAAGACCCATCTGTGGTGTAAAGTAAACCACGAGCAGGGACACCATGCTGTACTCTGGGTGTGCATGCCTATGTGCGTATCTTTGGGGGGTAAAGCGGTTTACATATCAGGGGACATGGTGAAACCGGGTATATATATTGGCGTTCCTGAATGTTCTGTGTGTGTTCATTGTTTGTTGGTGTGTCTGCATTAAAGTTTGAACTCCTCCATGACTCAGCTGTCATTTCCCCGTCCAGACACCACATTGGTGACCCCGACGTGATGATGTCTGACTCAGGGGGAATGTGGCCATGCCACCCCTGGACATGGTGCATGGTTATCACCAGGTGCCTATGCGTGTGGAGGACGCGCCCAAGACCACGGTGATCACCCCGTTTGGCCTGTTTGAGTTTTTGCATATGCCTTTCGGTCTTAAGGGAGCCGCTCAGATCTTCCAGAGGCTCATGGACCCAGTGCTGCGGGATCTCTCGTTCGTTTTCGTTTATCTTGACAACATTCTTGTAGCCAGCCAGTCAGCCGAGGTGCATCTCAATGAGCATGGCCTCATAATCAATCCAGCTAAGTGCCAGTTTGGTCTGCCGGTGATTGATTTTTTAGGACACCGCATTTCGCCGCAAGGCGCGGTTCCGTTGCCTTCTGAAGTGCAGACGAAGGCTGATTTGCCTCGCCCGGCATCGGTCAGGGCATTGCAGGAGTTCTTGGGCAAATTTTTTATAACTGGTTCCTTCCTCACGCTGCCCATCTCCTCCAGCCGCTTTATGGGGCTTTGTGGTCCAGATGGGCAAAGGATGCGGTTGTCTGGACTCCGGAACAGGTTCATGCTTTTGACGGGGCTAAGTGCAGCCCTTCTCGCCAATCCTTCACCCATAGCTCCAATAGCTTTGATGACCGATGCGTCTGACGTTGCCTTTGGGGCTGTGGTTGAGCACCGGGCTGTGGGCGCCTGGCAACCTCTTGCATTCTTTTGCTGCAAATTGCGGGAAAGTGAACGCAAGTACAGCGTTTTTGACAGGGAGTTGCTGGCCCTGCACATGGCGACGCAGCACTTCCGTTTCCTTCTGGAAGGCCGCTCACCGGCCTCACACTGGAGGATGTGGCTGTGCTGCGCTGTAGCCCTGCCCTCCTCTGTGACATCTCTACTGGCCAGCCCCACCTGGTGGTCCCGGTGGCTTGGCGTCGTCGGGTTTTCAACTCGGTGCACTCGCTTTAACACCTGGGCGTCCGAGCTTCCATGAAGTTAGTGTATGTGAAGTGTATCTGGCCAGGCATTCGTAGAGATGTCAAAGAGTGAGCGGCCGCTTGTGTGGAGTGCCAGCTCACTGAGGTTCACCGGCACGTTAGGGCTGCCCTAAAGTCATTTCCAATCCCAGCTAGGCGTTTCGTCCACGTCCATGTCGACCAGGTTGGTGCCCTGCCTCCTTCGCTGAGCTTTACTCACCTGCTCACCATGGTCGATGGGACCACCAGGTGGCCAGAAGTGGTCCCGCTGTCCTCCATGACGGCCGCGGACGTGTCTCCAGCTTTTCTTTCTTCCTGGGTCGCCCGTTTTGGCACATGGTTCGACATCACCTCAGACAAGGGTCCACAGTACGTGCTGGCGCTCTGGTCGGCACTGGCAGGGTCTTTGGGGACGACGGTGCACCGTACAACGGCGTACCACCCTAAGGCCAATGGCCTATGCGAGCATTTCCTCCGGTCCCTCAAGGCAGCGTTGCAGGCCACGCTCTCAGGTAACAACTGGGTGGACCGTTTGCCGTGGGTCATGCTTGGGCTGCGGGCAGCCCCTAACAATGACCTCAATGCCTCAGGTTCTCGGTCAGCCACTATGAGTCCCAGGCGAATTTTTTCAGGTCCGCTCCGCCATCCCGTCCTTTCGTGCCTGCGGAGCTGATGTTGGCTCGATTTTTGTCTGCCAGGCATGACACTCACCACTCACCTTAGCAACCCCCGTACTATGGGCTGTTCGAGTACTGGAGGTGGAAGTAAAGAGTTTCATTTTGGACATTGGTGGGTGTAGGGAGCGTGACGTACTGGATCGGTTGAAGCCACTACACAGGGTGGCAGGTGAAGTTGTTTCACCTTTTCAGGTTCCTCACCCTGGTCGGACTCCAGCAGCACCTCTGCAGGTCCAGTGTCCGGTGCCTACTGCTGTCATGACTGAAGGCTGCCGCAGCTGTTTTGGCAGGTTGATCAGGCCTCCCATGAGGGACTGGTTGTTGCCTGGAGTACCAATAAGACATGTGGCCTCTCACCCAGTGACTAAGGGCTGGGGGGCTTGGTTAAACCAGGTATATATATTGGCGATCCCAAATGTTCTGTGTGTGTTGTTTGTTTGTTGGCGTGTCAGCATTAAAGTTTGAACTCCTCTACGACTTCATTCTCATTTCCTAGTCCAAACACCACAATATAAAAAAAAGGTCAGAAAAAAGAATGAAAATAACCATCAAAGGAATAGAAATAGAGTAAAATGGAATGAACAATATATTAGACATAGAATAGCTTAATATTTTACATTGTAAAACAGAATTGTGATGTAAAGTTACATATAATGTTATTTCAACTTGATGAAAAGTAGATTACCTGTAATGATGGGTGATTATATATTTACAAGTAGTCTACAGAAGATTAGTTGCCCCTAACCCTAACAGGTCTCATAGCAGCAGAGATAAATGACCTGTAAAACCTCTCCTTCAGAAATTTCAGAAGTTTTAGTCTGTCACTGAAAGAGCTTCACAGTGCCATGGTGATGTATTACAAGGGTCAGGATTGTTATATCCAAACTGTATGCTCCGGAAACAATGATGCAGACTCCACTTCTTATGCCTTAATCCTTTATCTCTGTCACACTCAAACGTACACACCTGTTGTTGGTAGACTGCCTCACTATACCCCATAGAACGGTACTACCCAGAATACCCTGCGGCTCTCACTACTACGGTCGCCTCGGTAGCTCAAAATACATAACATCTCCTCCCCTCTTACCATTGATGTCACACACAACAATAACAGATAATTAACTGCTTTGCAATTTAAGATTGTTCACCATATCACCACATATCACCAGCAAGCCAGCCTAACATATATACATATATGTATATATACACATATGTATATATATACATATATATATACATATGTATATATACACATATGTATATATATACATATATATATACATATATATACACACACACATATATATATATATATATATACATATATACACACACACACACAAACACACACATATATATACACACATGGGTTTTTTTTCTCTTATACATGTTAACAATTTATTAAATGTGATTCCAACTCAGGGATGAGGGTAAACTGCCTCAATCCCTTAACTGATCCCAAGGGGTTTATTCTGTTTTGTATGACATGGATGATACTCTCGGCCCCATGTCTATTTGCACCTTTAAGGAATGGCCCTTCAACTTTACTTTAGTCCAGAATCCATCTGAGCCCTCATCCACCGTCATCACTCGTAGTGTATTTACTGCGACAGACAGGTCCCCCTCCGAAGAATCACTGTCCCTCTCCTTTTCATATCTAACTGTGCGATGTTGCCTTTTTTTCTTAAAAGGTGCACTCTTGTTTTTATTTCCAGCTTTTGGGCTTCCCTCTTTGCTCATTTTACTCCGACATGCTCGCTCCACATGACTCTTCTTTCCACATTTATGTCTATATCCTTGCACCAGCATGCAGATGCAAGATGGCCAAATTTACCACAGCGATAGCATGGCCCTTGGTCCTGACTGTTGCTGCTGAGTTTGTGAATTCTCCCTGACGCATAATGCAACTGTTGGGCCTCTTTGGACGCCATTTTCACCGAGACACTTAAGTTAATAGCCATTTCCAACGTCAAATCAGGCTCTGTGAAAAGTTTCTTTTGAGCTGCTTCATTGCTAGGGCCACACACAATCCGGTCCCTTAACGCATCGTTTCGTGTAGCCCCAAACCCACAGTGTTCGGCCAGTTTACGTAAGGTTGTGATGAACATAGTGACAGACTCACCCTGTTCCTGATTACGACGGTGAAATCGGAATCTCTCGGCAATTACCAGAGGTTTCGGGAGAAATGATTGGTCAAGATATGCACAATTTCATTATAGGTTTTAGCTCCTGGTCTGTCGAGCTGGGGAATATTTCGAAGCAAAGGTAAAAATCTTTGGACCAATCACACAGAAACGTGGGCACAATCCTCCCCCGCTCAATTCCGTTTGCGACGATAAAAAATTCAAACCGGTCGGTATATGAGTTCCATAGCACTACACTGTCGTCGAAGGGACCAAATGAGCAAATAACTCCAGCCATTCTGTCTTCAACTCACAGCGTTAGCGTACGTCGTTGTGGTTCTGTACTTCTTCACTCAACAAGACATGCCGGTACCACGTTAAGTTAGCATCAGCAGTCCGGTGGCTCCCGGAAAGTAAACAAAGGGAAAACCTTGCTGGTTGCTTCTTTTAGATCGCCCCACACGCGTCAATCATCCCATCCTCGTCGCCACTTTTTTTTTTTAATATCCCAACTCTATGCTCCGGAAACAAATGATACGAACTCCACTTCTTATGCCTTAATCTTTTATTTCCTTCACACTCAAATGTACACACCTGTTGCTGGTAGACTACCTCTAGCGATACCTTATGGAACGATACCACCTAGAATACCCTGCGGCTCTCCCTACTACGGTAGCCTTGGTAGCTCAAAATACATAACAACGCTAGATTGTCCATTAGAGATGACAGCTTTGGAGTCAATCTCCACTCTTCCACCTTCTCCAAGGGTGCATCCAAGGACTTAGCTGGCCTTCTATGTCAGTGTGTCCAGGCTCTTCCTATCTGTGGCTGAGGTGCCCCGGGCCCGGCAGACAGTTCTGGAAAACCTCATGGGAGGTCATCAGGAGTGCTCCCTGTTACCCAAAAGACCTTTGTCTCCTCAATAGGTTGAGTTCTTTAGAGAGGAGCTGCATGATCTGATCATCTGAGTTATTTATTTAGATATAATGTCACAATTGAGAACTTGTGATGTCATAGAGCGGAGGCCCCAAAACCGAGGTAACGGTGTGATGTCCCATGGCAACAGTTGGCGTGAGATGGTAACAAGGCTGATGAGGAATTAAAGAAACTGGCCATTTAAAACAAAACACTGAGTGAAAATAGAAGGTGGAGGCGGTGGCAATCCACAAGTCCTTGTTAAACCTCACTAAAGAAGAAGAGTGCCAATCTATTTCTGTTGACAACTGATTATTGCAGTCATGCTGGATGTAACAAATGAGGAAGATGTAGAAGAGGGAGCGCACAGCAATGGAGGCACTACTGAGCATCAGGCTGGACTTTTTGGAATTCAGAAGAGAGCAGACAATATCTAAATTTGTAAGAAAATTTGTGTACATGTATTCATTTTTAAGACCAATGTAATTTCACCTAAAAACATACCCACACCCCGACACAATAGATGGCGGTATTCACCCTACAAGGCTGGTTTGTGACGTGGGAAAACATCCGGACTCCAAGGTCCACTATGCAACGCGTGTAAAAAAAATCTTCTGTACTGCTCCTGGCGGGAGATGGTCACTGCTGCGATGTTTTTAGAATTTGTGCTCTGAGTTCCTGGCGCTGTCAGTGGTTATCCACCGACAGTGTCATTTCAAAAATGAGAAAATGTGCTGAAAATCAAGGACAAACTAGGTAAGAAACCAATTTGCCTCCCGACGCGAGTTCCGGAGACGTTAGTCAGCTAGCTAAACACTTCCTCAAACAACGTCTCGCAAATGTGTAATTAGCGCTTGGTGAACTCTTGCCTTTGTTTTGCATTTCGCCCGGGGAATCGCCGCGTTGTTTGGGAAAGTCGCCCCACAGCAATGAAGTATAATAAAACAAAATACATGACCATCATTATTTCGTAAGTGTCATTGCTAGCATTAGCTGATGGTTTTGCTACATTCTGGCACAATAATTATGACTTTGCTGTTTTTAACCGTTGTTTGCGTTTGTTTCTGCATGAGATTTTCGAGTTTCTCCGCACTAAAGTTCGCATAATGCCATTAGATAAAGACTTTACTACGGACGGTGGTCGGCAATTTTGAACTTAATGATGGATGTGGCAGGTGTTCTGCTGTAACTTCGCTGGACAGGGTGGGATTAGTGACGTAAAAAGTTGAGAAACAGGTGTCTTGCCCTTTTCTGCCACAGGTACGATTGTGATTTGCCTCTAACAGTAGTATAAATACTGCCTCACTATCATTTAAGTGATGTGCAGGTTTTGATCAAGATCTGGTCCTGCGTGGAGGATATTTGGAAAAAGGCCCATGATATGTTGATGTTTTTGTTATTTCACAAAAACGGGTTCAAGCAGGTTGGAATGGGTGGAGAAAAGTTTCAGGGGTCCTTTGTGATAGAAGAATTTCATCTAGAATGAAAGGAAAGGTTTACAAAACAGTGGTGAGACCAGCAATGCTGTATGGTTTGGAGACAGTGGCACTGAACAAAAGACAGGAGGCAGAGCTGGAGGTAGCAGAAATGAAGATGTTGAGGTTCTCTTTAGGAGTGACGAGGAGGGATGGAATCAGGAATGAGTCCATCAGAGGGACAACACATATTAAATGTTTTGGTGATAAGGTCAGAGAAGCCAGACTGAGATGGTTCGGTCATGTTCAGAGGAGGGATAGGGACTATATTGGTAGACGGATGCTGGAATTGGAGATGCCAGGCAGGAGGTCTAGAGGAAGACCGAAGAGAAGGTTTATGGACGCAGTGAGAGAAGATATGAAGGTACTTGGTGTGAGAGAGGAGGATGGAGGAGGTTGATTCGCTGTGGCGACCCCTGAAAGGTAAAAGCTGAAAAGAAAAGAAGAAGAAGATGACCATTCCACAAATCTGTGTTTGAATACATAAGCATTGCGATTGTATCTCATTGCCAAAAAATTTTCAAATAAAATATAAATTTCAGGCAATGTGTCTAAGAAACTTAAAGTTTCTCATAAAACTTCACATACCCTAATATCCTTAATGTCAATTATGTAAAAAATATACTAAGCTGTAAGTCATACATTACTTAACTCTCCACAGACTATAAGAACTCTAATTTTAGCCCCTGTTCTCATTATTTGTCTCTTACAGGACTCTTAAAGAATACTTCTCCGCGAGGATTAAAGTTACAGGTCGGTCGAAGTCCCATGTTGTAATTGCATAGTAAGTGTCATTGCTTGGGTTCCCATATCTTATTGTTTCAATTTTCCTATTTGGCTGGTGAGAGAGGGAAGAGGATGCAGAGGATAGAGTTAGAGGGAGGTCAAAACTCCCTTTGTTAGAGGGAGGTTTAACTCCCTATGGGGAGGGCTAACTCCCTATGGGGTATCCTAAAGGGTACAGCCAAAAGGACAAGAAGAAGAATTTTTTAAATTTTCAAACAAAGTTGAGTGGTTACCTTAAATTGAAAATGAGCTGTACAATTAAACCAATTTGAGAGACAGTGATACATGTCATTCTTAACTTTGTTTTGTCAACTATAGAGAAATTTAGATACATATCCATAGAATCTTTAAATATGAACCCCTAACATTGAAAGTTGACATTGTTAGATTTTTTTCTGTGATCAATATTGCTATTGAGTTAATATCTATTTCAAAACATGGATGTGGTAATATCATTGACTTATCGTCGAATTTGTAGTGGTATGATAAAGCCAAATAGAAAATGACAGTGGACCGGCAGCTAGATATTCTTATTTCTCTGGCATCCAGAGTCATAACAACATATCTAACTCTGTTCTTACGAGAACATTGCAGGGGACTGAAAACATAATGCTTGTGTCATTAAACTTGTTTATTATGCTGAAGGACCTCACCCTTCAGCTGAATTTCTTACCTAACGTCACATCATTTCTTCCAGATACTCCAATGAAACCATCTCAGGTCACTAACTGGCTTTTGCACTCTCCGCCAAGGAGACTATTGCCACTTCACCGCCCTGAACTGTGTACTGGAGCCAGACCAAGTTTACTGCACCAGCCTTCTAATCCTATGGGATCAATCCATCCATCAGGGATTTCAAGTCTGTCCCATCCCGTATCCCCTCATACAAGGAAGGATTTAAAACTGTCTTTGTCCTCTCATGTCAAGAAAGATCAAGTGACCAATTCGTTGGCCTCTTCTAACACGGAAAAAAAAGATGCAACAGTACAAAGACAAGAGTCAACGAAGGTACAGCACTTTATTTACAATAACTTTAATGTAATCTGTAGCCATAGCTGACTTATAATGCTGTATTGCTTTGTCTCCTAATTTGAACTATTAGTCTTAATCTAGAGAAGAGAGGGGGCATTTCGCATGAGTGCGACTCAGAGCTAAGTGGAAAAGGTGAAAGTGTGGTGTATTTTCATCACCCTTAAAACAGTAGTAGATTTTTTTGTAACAAAACCTTGCAGTTTTCTCTTAAACTGGAAGCAGTATGCGATATCTATCGTATCATCAACATACATGGACCTGATCCATAATGGTATTTCACTTAATGAAAAATTTGGTGCTGCTGGTCAAATTCAGTCTCTGTATCTGCTGATAACTTTTCAAGTTTTTTTTGCTGTGAACTGCACTGGCTGTAGGCTGCGTTGACCAGTATTTAATCTTCACTTTCCAAAAAAGATACATGTTATCACAGTGGAGTCTGTTTTGGCAGTTCAGCAGAGTTTGTGCACAAAAGTGTCTAAGGTTGCCATTTTATTTTGGCCAACAGGGCAACAGTTGTCTTTAGAGAAGTGAGTCGTGATGCTGTAGAACTGATAAGTATGTAGTTTTTGATAAAATATTGGACTCAAAATAACTGAAAATAAGTGATTAAGTTATGTTATTGCCTTAATTTTCTGTTTACGAAGCTGTGTATTTTAAAATACAAAATGTATAAATGACATAGATGCACACAGACAAAAGCTAATTTGTTTTTAAGTATTAAGAAGAAATATAGTGTACATGAAGCTTCAGTTATTTCAATATATTTTGGAACATTTGTTTTTGAGAGGCTGAATTTTTTGGATTGCTAGTGAATTTAAAATAACGACTGAAATTTGTTGGCAAATGTTGATACTGGAGTTTTCATGTTCTTCTCGTGTTTGCATGGGTTTCCTCTGGGTTCTCTGGTTCCCCCCCCCCTCCCAACATGCAGAAGGTTAACTCGAAAAAAATGAAAAAATGCCCAGATGTGTGAATGAGAGAGTGAATGGTTGTTTGTCTCTACATATGGCCCTGCGATCAATTGGCGACTGGTCCAGGTTGCATCCTGCCTCTCATCCAGTGACAGCTGGGATAGGCTCCAGCATCCCCGTGACCCTACATGCAGAATAAGTGGTACATAATGAATGAATGAGTTAATTAATTGTTGATACTTGCCAGCTTATGAGTAAGTCCTCTTACTTATATTAACATGGCAAATATTCAAGACATAACTGATGTAGCTTACTCTGTGGTATCATGTATAGAGCTAAAAAGATATCATTAATGCTGATGTTACTATACTAATTAATTTCCCTTGGGGATTGATAAAGTCTATCTATACTTATTAAAATCATAGTTGGCTATGTCATTTTAAAGGTCTTTGTTTTGTTTTCTTTTAGGGCCAACAGAATTTACAGTCGACTTCAAGTGAAAGGTTAAAGCCAGGTAATATTTCCAATGTATATTACCATATATGTATGGATCTATAATGATTAATCAGTTTTGCATTGGTGAAAGTAGGAAGACTAAAGTTTAGCACAATATGCACTCTACAAAACAGTTTGTTTTTGATTTGATTGTTTTGTGACGCTTATATTTGCATTTGTATGTTTTTCTAGTTTCTGCCTTGTTATTTTCACGAATGGCATAGAATAAGGTGTGAAATTTTCGATGCTGCTTTTTTTCCAGTAGGAGAAACATGTTTGACTAGTTGATAATATGAATTCACTTTGGGTATACAGACCATCTTTAATAACTGATAAGAAATGTGATCATGGCTTAAGTATTTATCTTTTTACATAACTTATAGCAAACCATCTCATACCTGTATTTCTGTATTTCTTCATCCCGCAGTTGAGTTAAATTGCTCATCTCAGAAGAGGCCGAGAGATTCTGGGAAATGTGACGTCAGTGTCAAGAGACCATGTCCTCAGAAAGTGAACTCTGTTAAAGCACTAACCCCAAAATGCCACCCTAGCAAATCACTGCTGTCACAGACAACATTGAGACGTTCTTCAGATTTGGAACTATCACCTGACTACGTTGATGACCATGTCTTAACTGAATCTGCATATGGCCAACATTCACACTTTGCTTCATCTTCCACATTTACACTGAACCGTTCATCCTGTGCATCGCCATCATCCAAACCATGTGTAAAGACACCACCATCTACAGGGGTAAAGCAGGCCTATATGAATTCCAGTTACAACCATATTGTTAAACTCAGAGAAGTAAAGTCACCTTCAAAAGTGTATGGAACATTTTTGAAGAAGGGAGGAGAGGACACTGATCGAAAGGATAAAGCAAGCACTGTATTATCTACTGATACCCCCCAGAAATTCACTGACAACTCGCCTCAGATTCCCTTAGGTAACCACCACTCTGATCATAAACATATTCGCAGCGACTTTTCAGCCAAGACCGTAAACAGAAATAAAGAAGAAACCAGAAAGTTGGACAGTGGTACACATAAACCAGTGTCAAAATTAGATTCAGGCTCTTATGGCTGTCGCCTAACAGAACGGAACAAAACCTCTCGCCTGAAAAGAAATAATGTCATTCCTGATGATATTGATGAGCTGTTCACCCCTGATCCGATGACCTATGTTATCAGCCCTGCACATAAGACCGCAAAGCCCAAGATGGATGAGGGCCAAGTCATATCACTGTCCATGGAGAGAAGTTGCAGTGACACAAGCAATGGATCATTGTGTCTCAATGCCAAAGCCTCTTCAGTCACTGCTTCCACAGACACAGAGGAAACAAAATTTTCCTTTTCAGCAGCACATCCCTCACATATTTCCTTGCCAACTGTGTCTTTGGTGCGAGTACAACTTGAAACCCCAGTATCCCTCTGCTCTAAAAATGGTGAGCTCAAAAACAATCCTGCCTCGCATTCATGCAAACATTTTCATGATGAAAATTGTGAAGCTGAGGAGAAATGGAGATCTCTTGACATTGAGAATGTGATACCACATCCCTCCAAACAATCTTCAACATTGCAATGTCTCCATACTCCTCCGCCCAATATGCCGGCAAGTGATGGGGATAGGAAGCACATGAATGAAGTGGATCCTGTCAACATGGAACTTGACCTGGGTCTGAGCTTCGCATTAGATTTGGATCTTACTCAAAGCTCCCATAGCAGTGATGAGGAGCAGCTGCTTTCCTTGCAGGAGATGATGGAACGCGTTACAAAGCTACCAGATACACCAGACAAGGGAGCCTTCTCAGAGCCTAGCACACCCGGAAATGTCAGCTGTCAATTAAAATGTGTAAGCTCCATGTATTTTGTAGTACTGTAAATAGAGGGGTTATCAAAAAGTAGGCATTAAAGAAAAATACGACTTTCAATATATTTGAACTTTTTCTCATTCTTGAAGTAATAAGGTGCTTAATTTTCTATATTGATTTGCTTACCTACTCTGACAAAATGCATGTGTTCCCATGATTTTGAAAACTAGTTAATCTGCTGAGGAAAAACCTCTCAGTGAACTTGCAAATATGCTTTTACTAAACTAACTAAAAGTTGAGACATAATAAATTTGATTTTTTTTAGATCTGCTCATGATCATATCGTAACAATGAAATTACTGCGCAGAACAATGTTCAAGACTCTGCAAAAATCTCTTGATCTAATGTGTTTTTGTCTTATTTTCAGCAGCAGCCGTTGCCATCTACTGCAAAGACGGGCATTTATAAGAACAACCTTGATCAGATGCTGAAGGAAATAAAAACTCAAAAAAAGTATGCTGTTCCAACAGATCTACGCTTATTACCATTTAAATTCTCAGTGAATGAAGGGGTTTAATAACTGTTTTCATATAATTTATCATATTTTTAATCAGAGCTAAAGAGAACGAGACGCAACTTTTAAATGCGTGTCAGGAGGAGCTAATGAGAATAGCTGAGTATGAAGAAACTGAGGAGAACCAGGAGGAGCAAATCTCAACTGAACAACAGTAAAGCATACAGATACACACTAAGAGCTTTTGTTGTGAAATATATGATCATAATATGTTATATTAATGACATCATAATCTTCATTTGACCATGTATTTTTAAAAATGGCATTTCTTTGTCAGAGAATTTCTTCAGCGTTACTCACTGACATCCAGTGCTATCAGAGAGGTGCCCCCTGGAGAGATAGTCTTTAACCTTGAGAAATTTGGCCAAATCTTCAACCAGGATACACTGCAGCTTAGACAATTCATGGTCACTCCACATGGAACAGCGCAGAAAACACTTCTTTGGTGAGCTTTATTCATATGTTGAATGTATGTATGGTGTAGTGGTCAGCATACTCGCCTCACGGGAAGGAGGATCCTTGTTTGATTCCCTCTGGAAGCCTTCCTGTGTGGCTTTTGCATGTTGTCTGCGTAGGTTTGTCCGGTTTCCTCCCATTTCCAATTGGAAAATTGCCCAGTGAATGGTTGTTTGTCTCCGTGTGTGGCCCTGCGTTGGACTGCCGACTGGTCCAGAATGTTGCCCAATGACATCTGGGATCCAGCATCCCTGTGACCCTAAGTGTAGGATAAGCAGTTGATAATGAATGAATAAATGTTTTTTATCATTTATTTCACAACCTCACGATGGGGAAAATGCTGTCTTTTGCTCTGTCCTATTCAAATTTCCATTATGAATTCAGGCTTACAGATAAGTGAATTCTAACATTCCTTGTCCCAAATCAGGGTTTGACCCATGTGATGAGGCATTTTTACTCTGTGATGCACCTCAATGCTTCAACTGGGATAGACTCTTTGGTCTAGATTGCCAAAAAATATATTTTCCCTCGAAGAGGAGCTGCAAATAAGTGAAGAGATTCACAGTATACCGCTGGCACTGTAGCTCAATAGAAAAACTTTGTCTTACTGATATTTTTTTTTTCTGTTTTAACTGCTTGCCCCCTTTTCCTTCTCAGGTCAAGCCCAGCACAGCTGAGATTGCATGTGAATAGTGGATTGTTTCAGGAAGCATACAGTTGTCTCTCACCTTGTCCAGCTAAGGTTACACATTTCCTTTTCAAGGTGGGACACACATATACACACACACACACACACACACAAACACACTTGTTGCATCTTTGAACCTTTGAAGTAGAAGTCTCAATGTCTATACTAAAGTAATACAGTGCTTATTTTTTTAAGATGATGTCAGTGCATAGTGAGAGGATGGTATCTGGAAATATACTGCAGGTTCTCTGTGACATCGCTAGCAATGCTGCATATCAGATAGGTAAGTGTGTTTCTTGTTTTGTATCACCAGGGTTTGATAAGAGCTCAAATAAAGTTATTCATTTGTTGGCCCATCTGCATGCTTTCCTAGTAAAAAATGGAAGTCAGCTGTTTCAAGTATGGGTGCCTGGCTTGGCTGATATCACACTGGCCCTGATGAACATGGGAGCTCCATTTGTTGCACTCTTCCCTTTTGAAAACCTACAACCTTGTTTCACAGAGGGAGATTTGTTGTAAGTCAGTTTTGTTTTATTTGTCATTTGTTATTAATCTTAAGCTAGAACCTTTAAAGTGAATTATTTAAAGTATCATTTTAAGTTTTGATTTTAGTACTCACTGCGTTCATTTGAATGGCTTGGTGTACAGGGATGATGTCTATATCCAAAGTGAATCTCCCTCCAGCAAAAAGGAAATGAGCACTTTCCCCCTACACAATTGTGAGAATATCATGAAGGTGAGAATCTGAAAATGTTTGCTATCCCGTCTTTGAAAGCAGATTCTAGCGCAAAAAATAAATGCTACCCCTCAGATCATTCACTGCTAAGGTGCGGTTTTTGTCTGCAGTACCTATCCTTCTGTATGGGTTTGTGTCCACGGGTTTACAGCGATGATGAACTGCTACTGCTGCTAACTGTAATGGGCAAGGTGGGCCTGGACACCCGGCTCATCCTCCACTCCAGTGTGGAGCTCAACACTCTGCAGTATAAATTAGTGAACAACATCAGGGATTGGGACTCTATGGTTAGTTAACACATGTCTGATTACTTTATCACATTATATTATGTAGGTTGGCAGTTATTTTCACGTTTAATCAGTAGTAGGAAAGGGTGGTTGTATTTTTCTGTAACATCTGTGAATCTAATTACGTTGTCTTTATTTTATTTTAAATCCATTTAGCTACCCAGAATGTGTCAGGCCCTTTCTGATTTGACAGATGACCACCATAACATGTGCCAGTTAGTTCATCTGTTGCCTGACCACACTCGTGGAAAGTATGAGATTTCCTCTTTATTTTCAAGCCTGTCTTCATTTTTTTTAAAAATGCTTTATTTTAATGTTGGATTCAAAATGTTAGAGAATGCATATTTCTAAACCATATTTTTTTTCCCTCTTGTTTTTTTTTTCATAGGCAACTGCAACAGCATCTCAGTCTGTGCATGATCTCTAAACTCTTGGATGGAACTTGTAAATACAGACCTACAAAAAAAGAATTTCCGGTAATCTTTTATCGAACAATTCAGGTTATCAGATATTGTAGTACAAACCCCTGTTATTTTTTTACACAGTACATTTTTTTGTGAAGATCTCTTCAATTTCATTCATAGTGTGGTGTCTAAGTAATCTTTACTGTTGTTTTCTTTTGCTGTTCTATGATAAGCTTGCTGCTCTGAGACCATACCTGCCCCGTATGCAGCCCTCCTTACTTCTCAGCGGCTTGTTGAACTCCTTAAAAAGGAGTCAGAATGGGCAAGAAGACGACATGGTCGTTCTAGACCAACAGGTTAGCCAGTCATTGTAATGCTCAATTTTTGAATGTCTCAACAATGCACTGTTTTTCTTTATATATAAGTACAGCATCATGAGTTGAGATGGTTTAAGCTGATGTAGTCCTCTTGTTGATTTTTCTTGCCTTTTAGTCCTACTACCTCTGCTACAGCCTGCTGACCTTAGCAAATGAAGCTTCAAATTATCAGTTCTTCCCATCTCATCAAAAGGTAAATTGGGCCCTAAAATTATTTTCAAGGAAACTAAAGCAGTGTCCATCTGTTAATATTGAAGCAGTAAGATATAGATTAGTAACATTGGAATAAAACTTTGGGCTGTTGTCATTATGTTGATTTATCCTATTTTCTGACACTCAGGAAGAGCTGCTGATTTTGTGCTCTGAGCTGGAAACACATGTGAAATGTGACATTAGAGAGGGTGAGAAATGTCTTTACCGGAGCAAGGTGAGTTTGATTTCTCTGAATGTTTTTGAATATAGATTTTGGAGCAGTTAAAACAAAGTAGAAAGTCTGTCTTGTTGTTGAAGCATGATGTTCATGACAAATAGATAGACACTATTACCAGTTTTAAATTGGAACTTCAAGTATGTCAGAGCATCAGAGAATATAAAAGAAGTTTGTGAGACAGTGGAATGATATGGAAAAAATGTCCAAAAACTGACAGCAATGCCTCTACATTCTTTGAGATGATTGAATTGAAAAAATGCATTTGTTAGGATTTGGCAAAATAAAACGCTTCAGTGTCCAGATAAAGTTTGCTTAAGCAATCTGTTTGACTTCATCTGCTCCTTCCAGGTGAAAGACCTGGTGGCCAGGATTGACACCAAGTGGCAGATGATCCTCCAGCGTACCAGACTTCTCCGTGTACAGCAGCCTTAATCTTAAAAGAATATATAATTTCTGTAATATTCTCTCTTCGTCAGTGATGACATTTTATCAATTCAAAAAAAACTATTCTTATTTGCAGTACTTTCATTTTCTTTGCAGTCTAAGTTATATGATTATTGGCAGCCTTTGCCAATGGACATATTGCCCTGTGGCCAAGAAGAACACGTGAGCAATGCCGAAATTGGAGGGGACCCCACTATAGATGAAAATCCTTTGATGGGGGATTTTGAAGCAGAGGTGGACACCTGCGCAGATATGGTTGAGAATGAGGTTGCAATCATTCCTGAGGAGGAAGGAGAGTGAGGATGCGCAAGCATCCAACAGAATTGAACCAAGAAATGCCAGAGACAGACTCCTCAGGCATGCAAGGAAGCTCAAGTGATGGATGAACAAACAGATGTTGGAAATATAATGCACACTCATGAAGAGACTGAAAATCCTTTTGAGAGAAGAGAAAGTCCTCACAACAGGTAGCAGCATGTGATTTGTTTGAGAAATGTATCATTTTTTTCCTGGGCTTCAGTAGCCATTGCCTTAAAGCTGAATTTGCACTATTTGGCTGTATTTAATCCTAACCCCCTAGTTAGTTATTTTCAACACTTCAAGTCCAAATTACTAGCTGTATATATTTCAGAATGTAATTATTTAAGGTGTGTGTTTAATGCTCTACATAAGTAAAATATGAATTGTTATTTTGGAGGTGACCATCACTTAAAGCTTCACCTGACTCTGTTTGCATTGTGTTAAAATATTAATACATGTTCAAGACATGCAGCATCAGGTTAACCAAAACAACCAAGCCAGATATATTATAGTGCCATTTTTCCAAACTGTTAAGAAAAAAGTCCCAGAGGGAGCATTCATGAATAGTTCACTAGAAACTTGAAATTAGGTTAGCTTATCCAATTTTCAGTCTTTATGTAGGGACGTCGGCAATATACGGAGCTTTCATTTATGGCCAAGCTTTGGTTGTATGCAGTGTTCAAAACCTATTTGAATATGCAAAATGTTCACTGGGAGCTATTTGTTGAAGTGACTGCTCGTCATTTTACCTCATAGCTGTTCCTTTTCAGGTGTAAATAAAAATCTGCAATAGGTATTTACCATGCACAGGTGTTCAACAAAAAACATTCAGCCATTGTTAATAATTTATATTTATGCTCTCCATGTCTACACACATAAGTAGTCTTTATAAAAGTGCTATACTTGTTGCATTATTATAATTGTTCGTTCTGTTGAATAAGTGTTCTATATCCTTATGGGAAAATATTTTTCTAATAATTAAAAATAGTGTGTTTTTTACCGTCAGACAGAAAATAAATTGTTGGTTTTTTTAATATTCGAAAAATGGTTTTGACTTTCATTTGAAGTATAAGAAAAGCCTCCGATTCTCATCCGACCAGCATTTATGTACTCACTGACTTACACACTTGTCATATGTTATGCACTATCTCAACTTGTGTATTTGAGAAGCTCAAGTTTTGACCATATGAGGTTCTTTGCACACAAATGAACACTTGAACAAAAGCTATTACAGCCGTTCATTCTGCATACTAAAGACTTCTTCAGAAATTTTTGACTGACGGATGGCTTGATGGTTTCAAGGCAACTATGAAGTAATTAGCCCAGATGCGTTTCATAGTAAATGATAAACTTTAAAACTGGTCAGGTAAGACTCAGAACTGGTGAACTGTGTCTTGTTCTTCAAGTTTCTAACTTTATTTCATCTTTACCCATTCGATCCTTTGGTACTGTATTCCAGGCTGCAGAGTTATATAGCATAAAATGCATTTATAAGGATATTAGAAAGCTTTCCATTTTCAGAATCTTTTGTAGTTCCATGTGCATACGGTGAAAGGAAGACATTCTATCAAATCTTTCAAATATGATTTTTTTTAGCCCACTCTTGTCAGCAATGTAACTAAACCTGCTCATCCTAGTTGACAGAATGAAGAGTAAACAGATCACTGTAAAAGAAGACTTATGCAGTTAACAGGAACTAAAGGGTTTATTGAAGAGTAAATATGAATGTTCTCTTAAAGCCCTTCTCATGACCAAGTTTGTTGAGTAGTTGTTAAAAGATTTGGCAAGTCTCAGTATCTTTTGTATCAACAAAAACAGGGAGTAGTTCTTTGTTTCTCTTTTGTTTTCACCAACTTTAAGCGCCTAAACTATATGACAGAAATTGCAATAATAATTGTGCTTGAAAAGACACTGATTGTTTAACTCTTGTAAGACTGCAAAACAAAGGCATGATGTCTTTCCAGGACTGATGGAGCTTCGCTAAGTACTGGTTTCAAGAAACAAATCATCGTCATCATCATCACCATCATCACCATGCACTATGTTCCACAGCTGAAGTAGTCGGGAAACCCTGCTGTTATCAGTCTTTCTTCATTTCATTGCACCGCGCATCATTCCCAGCAAGCAATCTTTACCGCTGAAGTTTCTTTGCAGTTCTCAAAGCCCCAAGTTCTCTATCTTTGCAGTCTTCCTTTAATATATTGAATAGGTTTGTGCAGTATCGTCCTTTACTGTAATTGGAAAACCCTATTGTTGCTAATTCTAGAAGATTTTGTGCAGGTGTATCAGTTTGGATGGTTTGTACATTACCAAACACAATCTGGATTTAGGAACATTCAGAGTGGCGTTGTGTTGAACATCTTATATAGACTCCCATTCATACGAATCCTAGATTTTTATTCTTTCTATATTCGTCTACCTGAATTTTTGAGCCTTTCGTTTTGTTTTCCAGTTTGTCAGCCATGTAGACATGGGTGAATACGTTCTTGTCTTCATGAATAAGTTTGGGTCTTTTAAGGTTTGTGCAGCTATTGGGAGAAGACTTTCTAGTGCCTTTCTTTTCCCTTGGCAAGGAAATAAACAGTCTTCATATCCTCTCTTTTAGAATAACCAGGTTAGGAAATTGCAGGTTTGGGTCTTGTAGAACAGCTCTGTATTGATGATAGGGCAGCAAGAAACAGATGACTTTGATTAAAACTGGAAGTCATGAGCAAGGACCAATGCAATGTGCCATGTACAGGGTAGTTTGAGGTCATCTGAAAGGGTTTGATACTTGCTAGCAGATCCCCCCCCCCTTTTTTTTTTCTTCTAATGTTGCAATTGCTCATATTTTGTAAAGTAGGAGTGTTTTAACACATGTCAACAGACCAAGAGACAAGCTTCTTAGTTTGGTCAATTTGATAATGTTTTGTTTGAACAAATCTGCCTTTCTTTGAATGGATTGTCCAAATAATGAAGGCGAGAAACTTTATAGAACACTTGTATGTGGGGACATGATGAAAAACACCCCTGTTTTTTCTTGTTCCCCTCACCTGAATAATTATTCAACATACTTCTACCACAGACTCGCAGCTCCTCAGTCCTCTGAACTGTGTGGAAAATTGATGTTTCGTGGCCCCTTAGAATTGGCATGATACTCAAAGCATGAGGGCCAAAAGGATTCCAGATTTACACAGATGATACCTTGGGTTAAAGGAAAATGAAATCGATAATCAAACAGCCAAGTCAATAATTAATTTTTTTATTTTGGATCTTTTTTTATATATAAATACTGCAACTGAGTACAATAATTCCAGTCAGTTTGTTATTGTTTGAGTGTTCTTAATGTGCAATACTTAGTTTCAAATAGGCCGTTTTGAGTATTTGATGTATGATAATAAATAATTACTGAATTACGAATTGCTACGTCTGATTCAAACAATTGAAGTATAAGCCTGAGACGAACTTAACTGCTTCCTGCCTTTTCGGCAAGATAAGGTTTGTTCCACTCCGTCCCACTTTCTCTCGGTTGCTACGCAACGGTAGTCAGGTGACTGTCTGCAGACAGAACATGGCTGAACTGTCAGAAGACCAATGAGAGAAAGGCCAAATTTAGCATAATCGATCTCGTTTTTTGAGTCATTTGTGACCGCATTTGGCCACCGTGGACAGTGGTTGACAGGGGAATTTTTCAAGGTAGGCTCGCCAGTGGTTGATTTGGTAAGCTGTGATCCTCTGCGGTATCCGGAGCAGCTTTAGCTTACGATTTCGTTTGCTAGCTAAGTTGAGCTAGCCGCGAATCAAACACTCCCCGTTTTCTCTGGAGCGACTATAATATTCAAAGTGAGGAACGAGAATAGGAACGAGAGGAAATAACATTTTGGAAGTTTGTGGACCCTTTCTGATTTGCAACGGGAATGCCGTTCTGGCCTCCTGTATGTTAAGTGTTGCAGAAAGTTCAAGTGCTAAAGGGAAGACATGAAAATAAGGTTTAATGCAGCTTATGTTTTTTGGACTCTATCATACTTTAAATCACTCTGGAAAGCAATTGGCCCACAACTACCTTCGACTACATCCAAGTAAATCAAACAGTGTGAAAGCTTGCTTCACACTGTTAAAAGTGTACCGTTTAGTCTAACTTGTCAGTCTATGAAGCTTTGGTTTGCTTTGGTGTAGTTTTTCGGAAGAATTTTAATTTAGTAGATACATCCTTTGAAATCGTTGTGGCCTTAACATAAATTTTACAATTTCAACAAGAATTGTAACATTCACTCATGCTAACATTTTTGACAGAGGGGAGTTTATACCTTTGACCTGAGGACAACGGTTCATACCGGTGGGTTTATCAGTTGGATTAGACATATCAAGGATGCTTTATTTGTGGATTACTGGCACAATGATAACCCAAACTAGTCATCATGACAGAATTATATGTTCGTTGTTGCACTTATCAGCACATTCTTTCTTTTTTTTTTTCCAAATTCCCATCAATATTAAAAGCTTTTATATCAAGTGGTCCCTGTGCTGGCATTCGCATTGACATTTTAATCAATGTGTTTCAAGCCTTGTTTGAAATATGAACTCCTGTCTTAACAACAAGTTTATATGGTTACAGATGAGCAGGTTGCCAGACGGCATGGCAAACGGTCCAAATGACAGTGACCACATAGGAAAAGACGCTCAGGTCTGGGAGAGACCTTGGACTCTTAAAGAGATTCGGGAGAGCAGTGATAGCTGGTCTTTGGCAGCTGACTCAGGGGTAAGGTACAAAAGAAAATTGTAAAATATCATGATGCCTCATTATTAATTAGTATCTTGAATATTGGTAATATGCTAACTATTCTATGAAATGTCAAACTGTTTAAAAACGTTTTCATTCATGTCTGATGAAGCCCCAGATGATGACATTTGAGGGCACCTTCACCTTTCTATTACTGTCATAGAAAGGTGGAGAAACCTGAAAATATCAGCACTCGTTGAATGAGGATTAGAGAATTTTTTCGATTATTCCTAGAAATATTACACACACAGATGCATATCCAGATGGTTGTTAATTCATATTGGGCAGCTAATCAATTGATCGGTGCGGCTCTGAAGACATATCTTCTGAGAATAGTCTTAATATTTTACAATGAAAGGGAAACCAGTTTAGTTTTGATGTAAACTAACAGAGTTTACCCGATAAGTGGAACTGTCATCATCATTGTGTTTGTTTCTTCATAGCTTTTCCTGTTTCTTCAAGACTTCTCCCAGAGAATGCTGTCAAAGACACATGAGATTGAGAAGCAATTGGATGGTTTGATCCGTGATACGAAGGCCACAGACAGCTGCTTGCACTCTGTCTTTAATGACTTTCTGATGCTTTCCAATACACAGTTCATAGAAAATGTAATTTGGATTGCTTAAATGTCCGTGTTACCAATGTTGCTAATGATTCAAATTAATTGTGTACTAATATACGTAAATATATTTATTTGTTGTGTTTATTTGCTGTTACAGAGAGTGTATGATGAAGAGGTAGAAGATACTCTTCCCAAGGCAGATGCTTTGGAGAAGCAACCTGAGCAGGTAAAAGGAATTAAAATCTTTACTCACTATTTGCTTGACCTTATGGAACTGCTTAGACTAGTTTAGATCTGCTAGGATTAATATGTACTCAGGCGTGTGGCTAAATAATCTTTATTTGCATGTGTTTTTTGTTTTTCATTTGAAGAAAACAAGAGAGCAAAAAGAAGCAGAGCTTATCCCCAAAATGCAAGAGGCCGTGAATTATGGATTGAAGGTATTGGAGTCAGCCTTCGAGCATTTGGACATCAAAGCGGGAAATTCAGACTCCGAGGATGAGGAAGTCACAGACAGAGTGGAGGCAATCCTGGAGCCAAAGGTCAGACTGCCATTGATTGACACAGTGTATTTAGATTATCGGAATGTCTTTGTTGCCTGTTAATTCAAGTCTTTGATGATTCACATTCAACCTTCTGTGGAGATAATGTTTGTTATCGGTCATCTCTCAACTGTAGGATCTCTATGTGGAAAGGCCACTACCATATTTGATAGGTTCCCAGGCCTTTATGGAACAAGATGATGTTGGACTTGGTGACCTCTCGAGTGATGGTAGTATACTTATCAAAGTCTCTGCAGCATCAGCACCTGTGTTAATTACTGCACATTTTCCTCACGCATTTGTATGATTTCACTCAACAGAACTGTCAGTTGACAGTGATAGAGACAGCGTAATTGGAAGTGAAGATGGCAAAGAAGCAGCTGTAAGAGTTTCTCTTGTTTTTGATGGCATTTTGAGGTTTTTCATTTTGCCTCATCAGAATACCCTATTCTGACTCGGGTGTTGTTTGTACAGAATTCAGATGAGGACTTTAACCAGGAGGACAATGATGTTCAAGATAATATGAAGAGGGTATGCTACATATGAGACTACACATCAAAAGTTACATTACCTTGAAACCTATCCTAAACATCACTGCCACTTCTCCTTTGAAGTCAACATTGAGTTATGATGATGAGGAAGAGGATGAAGATGAGGATTCTGACATATTTGGCGAATCTGACAATGAGGATGATGATGATGAAACAAAGGTAAACATCGAAAATGTACTCCTAAAAAAACAATGCTTTAAACAGGGTAGTCCTAAATTGATTTAGATACGTTGATTAGCAAGCTCACTGAAAAATTATGTGTTGTAAAATCAATGCATATCTTTTTTGTTTCAATGTCATTTTCAGAGTACTGGCCCATCATCCTTTGCTGATGAACTTGCAGCTCGAATTAAAGGGGGAACAGTGGCCAAACCATCAGGAGACAGGGCATGTAAGTCACTGTCCTGTCAGTGGATCATCTTGTTTTGGATTTTTAATTTAAGTCTTTGTCCTTCCTACTCCTCATAATCAATTAAAAATGAAAATGCAAGGGATAAGAGATCATTTCATTTGCATGCTTATGAATATTTTTTCTGTCATGTCATATCTTAAAAGCATTGACATCTAAAAAGACAAGTAAAAGCAGAAAACAGCCAAAGCCTGCAAAACAAGAGGGTAGGACTTTTTTTTATTCATCATCATCATCATGATTTCAGCTTTTTAATAAATGTATTTAGATGTCCCCTAGATGTTGTTTATGTGTATTATATTGACATGCTTTGTTTTTGTACATTGTAGCAGCAACTGAAGACAGCGATGACATGTTTAAGCCGCCAAAGATGGATGATGATGATGATGATGATGATGATGACTTTTCCCCATTTGGAGGGAAAAGTGGACTCTTCAGTGGAGGGAAAGGCCTATTTGATGATGATGATGATGATGAGGTATATTGAAATTGTAATTTTGCTTTCCTTGTGGTTCAGTTCAATTCAGCATCATGGACATGTGAACTTCAGCTAGAATTTGATTTGTGCTGAGCTGTGATGTTTCATTCAGGGTGATCTTTTCTCTGATGCACCAAAGCCTATGTCCAAAAATGAAAACTCTGTGATTGAAGATATAACAAGCACAGCTCGAAATGCAGGTACGGCCGTTTTTCCTCACAAGTTTGTTCACAGTTGTGTAAACAAGATATGCAGTTTCCTTTCGATGCAGTTGGAAAAATTCAAATAAGCTAAACATTATTAGTAATCAGAATTCGTTCAGGCAGAGAACCCAACGTAAATGGGGATATAGAAGCATGTGCTTACAATGTGAAAGTCCAATGTGCATCAGCAATTAAACGGACCTGCTGGCACTGTAGCTGCTAAATGCTCTCTTCTTTAGTTCTCCAAAAGTTAGTTTCATGAACCAACTCCCCCATCTCCACATTATGATCAATTTTTCAATGACTACTCATATTTGAAGAAGTACAGATGAACTGTTCTCTGTGCTCTGCAGTACAATTTTATCATGAATAAGCTCCTAATCTAATACCAAAATACAAATGACAGATATTTTGTTCTTTGACATTTTCTTACAAAACCCAGACTCAAACAAACCTGGGAAGAAAATTCCTGCTGGCGCCGTTTCAATATTCCCAGGTAGGAGCAGTTATGTCTAAACTTGCAAGTTTAACTCCCACATGTACAAAACATCCCATAACTAAAACCAATTCTTTTATTTAAAAAGACACCAGCATCTTTGGTCGGGGGAATGACTCTGACTCCATAGGGAGCAAGGACAATGAACCCAATAAACAGGTCCCAACTGTTGGTACTGGATTTGGTGTTAGAGGAGGTGGACTATTTGATGATGAAGAAGAGGATGATTTCTTCACTGACAAAGGCCTGAAAAAGCCAGACACTGGTAAGTATGTGAGAATTAGTGAATCTGCTGCAAGTAGTCTTCTGTGAATTCCTGAAGACACTTTGGTGGGTTTGTTTTCTCTCCATTTTAGCTGGACAGGGAAAACATAAAACCAAGAAGGCTGTTGACCTTTTTGATGAAGATGATGATGATAGTGACATATTCAATGAAACGTACAGAGCATCAACTCCAACTAAGAGCAATATGGTGGTAGCTGAAGAGCAGGTCAAACCACTTGAAAAAAAGGTAAAGACACAGATACAATTTGTGTACTTTGTCAAGTATTGTTTAAATATACTTACTCAGTATTAATGATTGTGAATCAATAATAAATAGCAATTGTTCTAATTACAATGAATTTGGGAGTTTAGATGCCAGCTGGGGCCATCTCCGTGTTTGGTCCTGGGACTAAGAGCTTACTCACTGAGGGCTTGAGAAAACGCCAGCCGTCTACAAGCGAGGAGTCTGAGAAATCTGAGGAGGTCTGAATAGATGATTGTTTGATAATACACTTCTGACCAAATCAAATTGTCTCTGTTTTCACTGGCCAAATGGGATATTTTAAACCAAAATTTGTTTCAGGGTTTAAATAGACACTTGATTGTTGGTTGGCTAACTTGATTTTTTTATTTAGTTATCTTTTTTTATTTTCTGTCTTTCTGTAATTTTGGCCCTTGTGGTTGGGATCCTAAGTGCATTTACCTTGCAAGGACTGCAGTTTCAATCATTAATCAGAATCAGAATCAGAAAAAGCTTTATTTAGCTAATTATTCAGTCTGACAAAAGGCTAACTTATTTGGTCCCTATACAGCTAATTCACTCTTTGTTGGTAATTAGTGTCAGCTGTAAATGTAACATTTTTAAAGAGAATGTTGCTATTTAGAAAGCCTTTTCCATTTACAAAGGACCTCTTTATGTGTATTAGAATGGGCCTGGTTCAGAAGTTCGGAAAGCACCAGAGCAAACTGCAAAAACACAGCCCAGGGGTCTTTTCTCTGATGATGAAGACACACAAGTAAGGCTCTAAATGTAAACCCTGAAAAAAGAAAGATTGGTTGCTATATATCTTCATGATATACATTTGTTTTTCTCTCCACAGGTTTTTCAACCTATCCCAAAGAGTCAGTCTAAACCTGAATTTTCTACCCAGGGCAAAGCCAAGGCCCCATTGTCATTATTTGATGATGACGAAGAGGTAAAAAAGACTTCATAATTAAAACTGGTTTAGTCTTTCCGCAGTGACTGCTTTTAAGTAATCCTGCCTATTACCCTGCAGGATCTGTTTGCATCAGCTTCGAAATCCAAGCTAAAACCCAATCAAACTAAAGCCTCTACCCCACAACCCAGTAAAGCTTCCAGCTCACTCTTCAGTGATGATGAGGTTCGTTTAAAACTAAACTCTCATTAACATACAATGTGTAACATGAAATGATAGTTTAACATATTTGCATCAATGTAGGACCAATGGATGAGCTCTTCCGATAGTGCAACAAAGCATGTGTCTAAAGCAAGAGGAATGAAACCTAGTGCGAGTGCTCCCTCTGGTCTTCCCGCTGTCAGAGCTTCCCAAAAAAGCAGCCTCTTTGATGACGACGACGATGACCTGTTCACACCAACGAAAAAGTTAGGGTAGTTGAAAGATTTAAATTATTTAGTTCTATATTTGTAAAAAGCCAACAAGTCTTCTAGGATTTGAAACAAAAGTGCATTCAAATTCACTTCGACATTTATTTTACTCTTCACACAGTGAAAAGAAGCCACAGAGAGTTGCTCTTTTGTTTGAAGAAGAAAATGATGATGATGATGATGATGACAGAGGCACGTTATTTGGCATTAAACCGACTGTCAGCACAAATACCACAGCTCAAGATGTGAAAGTAAGTACTCAAGCCTAATTATTTAAGAAACTGTCATTAAAATAGAAGTTATTGATGCTTTCAATACTTCTCATACTTTCCAGCCAAGTCTCTTGTAGACACTCACTAATCCTACTTTCACTGTGCAATGCTTCTAGCAAAATCATGTCTACCGATCCCCCAAATGTGTTCTAACACTACCTGATCATCAGTGCCCCACAATACCTTGTTTTATTCTTATCATAATTCCCCGTCAGACATCGCCTCCCTTATCTTTTATTTTCGGGATGTACACTTTTTCCTTTCAGTTTGCAGACCTCAGTCCATTACTCTATTTCTTACACCTCAGCCTCCCCATGTGTTTAACTATAACTTGATATCTCAGTGTGAAATAACAGCTCACTATGTTACTTCATGAGCATCCATCATTACTTCACAGCTTCCCTTTTCATAGGAGGATCCCATTCACAAAACACCCCCTCTTTGTTATGCTTAACAGCTCAATCTCCTATTTACCCCCTTGTGCCCTACCATATCTTGCCTTAGCATACCATGCTTCCCCTTTTACATTACGTTCCCCTGTGTAACATCACTTCTACCCCAATTCCCCTTGTCCTTGCACCCCTCAACAGCCACCCACCCACTTGGAAGAAAAAAACATGCACAGACACACATTTTTGAATTTGAAGTAGGCCATCATATGGAGCGCTTTTTTTTTTCCTTGGGTCCTCACATCTTCCACTTTCATAAGGGTTTTTCAAAAACTAATGTAGGAATAATCTTCAATTAGGCCTATTGGTCATATTTTTGTCTCTAAAATGTGTTTAAATGTGATTGATCACTTTTATACTTTATTCATTGATGAAGTCAAACCATCCACCAGAGGACCAGCAATGCAGGATGAAGCAGATGAAAATACACAAGTTAAATACAAGTGAAATGACAGAGATACTTTCTCTGAGACTTTTTACTTTGTCTTGTGTATTTTTTTTTTTTTATTTCACACAACTATACAAATAGGATTAATGGTATATGAAAGATATAAAACAAAGCTACTGCTAATTATTTAAACGAGGATATTCACTAATTTCCCTCTTTGTTACTACTTCCTACATTGTCGTAATGCCTGTTATCTCCTTCCACATGTTTTGACTTTTCAGCCCATTTCTGAACCAGAGAAGTTAGAAGATGTGGCAGCTAAAGTTCAGCCTCAGGAACAAGCAACACCAGCAGCAAAGAATCCTGAGATGGCCTTGTCATTGCCAGAGAGTAGTGACAGTAAAAAGAAGCCTGTTGGGGGAGTCAGTCTTTTTGGCGGCATCGAGATCCTTGCCAACAAGCAAACAAACAGCCTGTCCAAGGATACCTCACCATCAAATGTTAAGGAGGAAAAAGTGAAAACTAATGCTGTTAGTCTTTTTGATGAGGAGGAGGAAGATGAATTAGATTGGAATGATCCAATTTTCACACCAAGTAAACCCATAGCCAGAAACACATATAAGGTTTGTATGAGGCAGTTTTATTAGTTTTCTTGTGTCTTCCAATAATCAAGATTGAAATTTATATGTGGTGTATTCACAGCCCACAGAAAATCGAGCGCAGGCAAAGAGTACAGGTGTGTTCCAGGATGAGGAGTTGTTGTTCAGCCATACGCAGCAAAAAGACAATGACCCAGATGTTGACCTCTTTGCCACCTCAGGGAAGACGAAAATGAGTGTAAGATAATATTTAACATTTTGGAACGGCTATAAATTTATTTTCTTTTTATTGTGACATAGAGCTATGCAGTGCTCCAACTAAATATTTACTAAATATATCATATTCTAAGTTATTTCATTTTGTGTATTAGCTAGTCAAGAAGATTTGGACACACGATAACCTCCTGATCCAGACATAGTTCTGAGTCCAGTAAGAAAGCTTTTGCTTTCAACATCCTTTACCAATTTTGTTCATGCTAATTGTCTCATTGTTTTTCCTGAGTAAAATTAATTTGGTCAAAATTATAGAAAGGTGCTGTAACTGATTAACTTAAAGTAACTGGAAAATAGTCAGCTCAAAGTTATGAATAAACAAGTAACTGAAAAAATCAAGACAAAACCTTTTTGTTTGTTTTTTTTTTTTACCCTACCTCAAGCAATCACTAAGTAATAAATCCGAGAAGATAAATTGCCAATATATAAGTAAACTATTTCAGGAATATATGGGGTTGAACAAAATTTAACAAAACATCAATGATAGTTGTTGAAATTGTATTTGAAGGACATATCAGTGCTACTTTGTTTATATTTAAATGCTTGTTAAAATCTTCTGCCATAAACTATGATTTGTCATGCCGTGAAACCTATACAATCAGGCTGCATGTGGAATGTAGACCCATGTTTTCCATAGAGGAGTGGCATATATTGCGATGTAAAGTGATCTTGAAAAAGGGGCAAACTTTATTTATTTATTTGCAGTTAAGCTCTGTCTTACAGTTTAATTGTGTGTAAATTCAGATGATTAAACCTATCACTTCCCTCTCACCAGGGCTCCAAGCTCATGTCAGCAAAGCCAGCAGCACCAAGTCTGTTTGAAGATGAGGATGAGGATGACCTTTTCAGCTCTATCACGCCTAAAACTCTTCCTCCGGTAACATTTCAGTTGCATTCATTACTTCTTCACAACATTCTGTTGGAAATGGAAGATTTTCACATGACCCATCATGGTGTGGGTCTGAAGAATAAAAATTATCTGGGTCATGTTAATTGACATATGCTGACAGAGCAATGGAACATATTGCATACACACAAACTGGCAGGATTTCGGAAAAAGAAGGGTTCCTGTATTTTTTGTGTGTATTTTTTCCTCAGAGGTGAACAAGCCAAGAACTGATGTAAATAAAGTTCATCAGTGGCTTGTCATATAGATCAGTTTCTCCTGTTTCTTTGAAACTTTTCTTTTTGTTAAAACTGGTATTTTTTATGATTCATTGTCACCTTGGTTTCATTTAATTCTTTTTACAAGCTCGATTGAGACATCTGGTCCACTTTACTTTTTATCTAATCTTTATTTCAGAGAAGAAAGAAAAAACTTGTTCTAATGCTTAAAATTGTAAATTGACATTGGCTTGGACAATTGCGATAGTACATAAATTGAAACAAGTTCCATCAGAGTGGGTTATATATCTGTCTCTCACTTGTTTTTTTATTTATTGTTTATTTGCTGTTTCTTTGTTTTGTATCTTAGAAAGTATCAGAGAAGCCCAGTAAATCTAATGACAGAGCACAACCCACAAGTACAGAATCTGAATCAGTGATCCAAGTGAGTCAGCAATGTTTTGTTCTTTGGAGCTGTAACCATTCATTCTGTTCTGGTTTTGTCGGTTTGAGATACCTTATTTTTTGCTTTTACTACACTGTCTTTTTTTAAAAGTCTAATTCGGACATGTTTGTCTCATTTTCTGCTTGTTTAGTAAACTGACCAGTTAAATAACTTTAGAAATGCTTCTTAATTGTTTGAAATGTTGAATTTGCTGTAATCTGATTACACAGAAACCTGCACCAAGTCCTGTAAAACGTAAAGAACCATCATCAAGGATTGGGAAACTTCAAGTAAACTTAACTTTTATTTTGACTGATCTAAAAATCTTCATTTCTGACATTTCATTCTTTTTCCACTGAGGAAAATCACTTCCTTCTTAGATATTGTTCCTTTTAAAGGTCTCTTTTTCAGACTTCTTCACATCCAGAGTTATGGTTTTGATCATTGTGAGGATACAACACCATGACTCAAAATGGAGCTTGTTTTCTGTTTGTATTTGAGTGGAGGAATTTGCTCACCCTCACCTTCTGCCAGTATCACAAGATGTCATGCTTGCACCCTACTCCTGTCTCATTTTCTAATGCTTTGCAGGTTTCTCATTTTCCTCTATCATTTGGTGCTTAAAAGACTAAAACATTTTGAGCAGTGACTTTTAAAGCTTTGACATGTGGAGTTAAAGCACAGGAATTTGCTGTTGTAAATGTTTTAAAATGGTCAGTCTGCTGATATTGGCTCCTTTGGTCCTTTCTCTGTTTGTTTGTTTTTTTTTTACTATTCAGGCCAATCTAATGATCAACCCTGCTGTGCTACTTCCTGGTGCTGCCCCCAAAATACCAGGGGCTGTAAGTGTACTTCCTGGCACTGATCCCAGCTCCTCCTCTGGGGTATCCAGCTCCAGCCTGAGTCCCAGCCCTGCCACTACTCCCCTTGGACCCAGGACAGAAAATGAGAGTGCATTGAGCTTTGACACCCCTGTCCAGGTGTCAACATTGGAGAGTGCCCAGAAGGTGGGCCCTCCTAATTTCTGTTATTACGTGAACATTGGACGGTTTTGGTTGCTTTTCCACTGCATTCATTTCTTTTTCTGGATGTTTTTGAGTAAATACAGTATGTTCTGTCATGCAGACCCGGGCCAAAGGTTCTTCACATCGAAGACCACAGTCTAGGGCTGCAAGGCACTCAGCAGCGCAAAGATCTATGCTGGGCAGAGAAGAGAATTTCAGTGCTGACACCCCTGTGTTTAACACAACTATTACTGGTTTAGTCTCTGCAGCGGACAAGTTGGGCCAGATAGTTGTCACTGCTGCACCCCTAGATTCAACTCAAATCACAGCCTTGCCTTCTCAACCTTCTGTCATAGAAATCTTTCCCGAGCCATCAAATCTGACATTGCCATTAACCACTAACACTGGAAAGCAGGACTCTACTAAGGATAGCAGTAACACCAAGGTGCCATCAACAGTTGAGGATGAATTATTTAGCTCAGATGGTCTGTTTGGGGCCACCTCAGCCACAAACACACCACCAACTACAAACTCCAGGGCAACTACAAAACATTTTCTCAGTAGCAAGTCTATATCGAAAAGAGACCGGGATAAAAGCAATCTCCCATCAATTTTTGATGACAGCAGTGATGACTTTTTCCAAACGGAAAGGACAAGTTCATCTGCAAAGAAGACTTCATCATTCTTGGAGGAAGATGATGATGATGATGATGATGATGATGATGATGATGACCTCTTCAAAGTAAGCAACAACTCAACCCCCACCACAGTGAAAAAAGAAGCAAAGAATACCAGTAGTTTTTCAAAGCACGACATTTTCAAGGTAAGTTTTACTGTCTGGTTTTATCCACAATCTAAATTATGTTTCATTTCTTCCCTCACTGGCTGAATTTCTATCTTTGCAGGATGATGTAGCCACCGTGCCTATTATTTCAAAGCAGATCAAAGAAAAGCCTACAGATGCCAGTTTGTTTGATGACAACGTAGACATTTTTGCTGACCTTTCGGACACTTTAAAACCAAAACTGAAATCCAAGGCAAAGGGAGAGGCCAAATCAATATTTGATGATGACATGGGTATGCAATAGTATAAACCAAGCACACATCACAATCTTTAGTGCATTCTTTTGGCATTGTTGGTCCTATGGTTTATACTTTTTAATCCTGTGATTCTTAACCTCCACATTTGTGATTTTTCTATTTTTATAGATGACATCTTTGCATCCACTGTAGTCAAACCAGTGACAAAGCCACTGCCTAAAGCAAAGAAAACATCACCCCAGGAGCCTGCCACAAAAATGGACTCTAATAACATATTTGATGATCCACTCAATGTGCTTGGTGGGAAATGAACTGTTATTGAATATCAATATGTGTACAAATATCTATCATTTTTTCAATTTGGATTGCTAAACAGTTTTAAATCAGTTACAAGGTTTATAGAGTATTTATTCATAAAGTTTCATATGAATACAATGTCTTAATTTTGTGTTAAAATTTGTCATCTAAGAGCACTCATTGCATCTCAGCATATTAAGTAGCAATTATTAAATACTGTTAATCATTACTTCACATGATAGCACTTTATGAGCATAACATATGCTTAGCCTCAAAGCCTAAAGAAATTAACAGTAAGTTGCTTTTGTTTGTTTTGAAGATGTTTATCATGTGGCTTTGCCATGATGAGATTTCATGTCTTTGAGTTTGTGCCATATCATGTTGATGATGAATCAGTCTGTTTACTTTCTGTCTTAGGCATTTTGAAAATGTTTTTATCAACAAGAAAATTCAACAGTTTCTTAACTTGGCTGTGATGAAAAGGATGTTCATTTTAATAACTTAAAAGAATCATTTTATGCTACTTGAAATGTGTGATAATTTCTAACTCTTGATTTCATGTTTTATATCTTACATAGATATGATATGAGCTGGAAGATTCTTTCAAAGAAAGGGAATATTAGTTTGTTTGTAATGTTTTGTTTTTTTTCATTTTGGGACAGTTTTTTTCATTGTTTATGCTGCAATCAGTATTATTAAAGCTGAAAGAGGTCTAATTAAAGCCCCTGTGTCATTAGCCAGCAAAGATAAGTGACCTAAGTGCTGGAGTTTTGCTAAATTGTCAGTAGACAGTGATTGTGGAGGTCTCAGAGGCCCAAACCAATAGCTCACGATTTTTTTCTATAAAACATGTAATCCGCAGAAAATATTTTTAGTGTAGACTTTTTTTCAACTTGTTTAAATTTGGAAATTATTAAACTGTATAATATATACATTATATGCTTCTTTATATTTGTCCATAACACCCAGTATTCTAGAAATTAACAGATATCTATATCTATCTCTCTATCTATGTATATATATGAAAGTCTTCACACCCACATCGGATGTGTTAGTCTTAGATATAAAAGTACAGTCATTAAAGCACTCTTGGATGCGACTACCTTGGACCCATCATCTGGCTCGCCTCATACTTCGTGATGCCAATTGGTTTCTTCGCCTGTCAATCACATTAAGTCACAAAAGGTGTTGAACGGCCGTCTTTTGACAGGTACGATGTTGCCAACAAGAAGACCATGGCGACCCATCACGGATGCAAACCTAGGTGGGTTCGGGTGTAATGTTCAGTGTGAAAACATGCTGCTCGGTATTTAACGAAACGCAAACCTCGAGAGTTATACTTGACGGGACAGGAGAGGAGCCCGCGGATGTAGCCTAGCAGCCTGCTAGCAAACTGTCGTGAAAGGTAGGCATTGTTTGAGTTGTTGGCTAACATGGCAGCGATAGCTGATGTTAGCATCGCCGCCCAGGCGAGCTTCGGTTCGATAACGCTCAAGAAAATATCGGGGACAAGGTTTGACCAGTGGTGATACTATTTTTATAATGCCATTGTGACAACTGGGGCCGTTCTCAGCAGCATACGTTAGCCGTTGGAATTGTGTTGAGATGACCACCAACTCCATTCATCTTCGTTGTCTGTTAAAGCAACGACTTAATCTAACATCAGTGCATCCTTTTTTTTATATTTATTTGGTGTTAGCTAGATTAAAGCATATATTTAGAAAGTTTCACCAATAGCCTTTAATCATGTCGTTTTCTTTAAAATGGCCTGTAATGATGATCTCTCCCAGTAGCTCAGGCCTCATACAAATTGTTAAATAGCTAAATATCAGCGAGATGGTTCATGCTTCGCGTTGAACCGTAAAGCTTATCTGGTTATTTTGCCTCCTCTATCTCAATTCGAAGTGGCATGTTACTACTACGATGATCAATGCCTTGTGACCGACTTTATTTAAAAACGCATAGACTTGAAAAATTATTTTATCTCGCCCGGAAGCCTCTACAATTAACTGCTTAGTTTTTCCTAGGAGGGGAAAACTCAACTGAGCTTTCTTTTACTCGTCCCCGCGTGTTATGGAAATAACGTTGTGTATGATTTTATAGCTGACTAGATAAATTTGCCTTTCACATGGTGTCTCTTGCAGGATTTATTTATATGCATACACTGAATGATGCTTCGAAGGCTTCGGGTCAGGCTCATGACACCTCACACCACTGAGTGGGCTTGCAACACACGTGATCTTGAATTTTGGCCAAGAGTGTAAATGTTGCACTGAATGATTTATGGGGTGACAATACACGCTCATTTGCGCATTTTCTGACAGTTTTTTTTTTCCCCGTTAATCTAAATGCAATCTTAGGGACACCTAAAAATCATGACATGCAGTATCACATGTTTTGCGGACATATATGTCGTACATGTCTTGTGTAATATATTAGATTCAGACACACGTGCCTGTTTTTATTATAACATATGTCCCAAATTAATAGTGTGTGCCGTTTTAAAAGAAAGAATAAAAGGCAATTTACGGTCTCTGAATTTTTACACATTTGAAACATCTTGTGTCTTTTTTTTATCAATCTCAGACATATGCACAATAATTTTTGAATGTACCAACTTTCAAAAATGTGTTGACTGTTTTTTTGTTGTTGTTACACCACTCATTTAGAAGCTTAATTTTCATGTGTCTGAATTCAGAAGCTTTTAGAACTGTAATTGATTTATGAGGGCGCTAAGTGTTTTTAATTAATCTCCCATCCGTCACTTTGTTTTTACTCCCAGCTGGCGTCATCTTACATGATGTGTGACAGTCGTGAGGCCCATCAACAGATCTTGTCCCTCTCACCCTCATCTGTTGCAACACTCCCAATTTGGTTATTTTCCTGAAGTCCTTGTCTTCAACCCTGCCGAGATGACTGACAGGAAGGAGCCACCATTCTTTAATGATGACAGAGTGGGAGCTTTTCACTACAAACTTCCTCTATATGACACAATGGAACTTTTTATAGAGACCCTGACGGGGACCTGTTTTGAGCTGCGTGTGTTGCCTTTTGAGGCTGTCATTTCCGTCAAGGCGAAGATCCAGAGGCTTGAAGGTAAAAGCTTGATTTTGATGAATTGTTTAATGTTACTGGTACCAAAGGTGACACATGATGTTGCAAATTGTGAGTATCCAAACCATTAATTATCATTTGAACTTAAATAATATGGTTGTACCATTCCTTGATTCGTCCAGATATTTGCATATGTACAGCCTCTCAGAATTCTTGTTTGTATTAAATAGTCAATGCCCTTACATAGTCTGTCTTCATAGCCCTTTTCTCATTTATTAAAACATAAATAAACTGTATCCTGGTCAAGAAGACTAGATTTTCTAAAAAGCTTTTCATCCCTGTATGCTGTATATCTCAGAAGCAATCCTAAGAACACTGCCTGATATTCAAATTTAGGCACAAATGCTTCATGCTCAGGGCAGCTAAAGTTCAATCTGATGACTTAATTACTGTATTATTGTTTACTTTCCAAAGAACTTCAAGTGAGTCCTGTCTTATCTACCAACTACTTATAGAGAATTTTCTTTTTACATAATTGTCTGTTGAAGTGTTTTACAGAACTTAATGACATGTGTGATAAGACCCCTGAATGCTCATAAAAAAAAAAATGTATGGGTTCAGAGTATACGGAGGGTCGCAACAACCAGAAATGATCAGAATTGCACAAACCAGTTTGAATTTAGCTGAAATGTAATTGCTGCATAAAGTGAGTGGTGAATTGTGTCCCTCCCCAGGTAAGAACCATGTTCATGATCAAACAATTTTGGATTACCCTTTCTCTCATTGAACATTTGTCCATACCTCCCTTTCAACAGCATGTAACTTCTACTGGCAGATCATTGCATCTTGAAGGATGTCTGTAATTGTCTGTTGGATTTGAAATATGTCATTACTCTTACGAAACTTTGAATTAGCAGTATATTTTATGCAATCTCACTACGTAAAGCAGATATGGCACATTGTAAGGCATGATCAATAGGGTTTCAGGGCTACTTGAAGGCTTAATGTTTCTTGTGGTGCACACATACAGATTTCTTCACATGTCACGATTTAGTGTTGAAAGAGTCCCAAGAGGATAGGGAATAAACCACTGTCAGTCAGGGTTGATAATTTAGCCTACTGGCATCCTGCCTAATTTCAATACAATTAAGAACACCCCTTTGTTTATATTAGCTCCAATTGGCATCTTTCAGACTATTTTTTCTTTCTTGCCAGATGTGAGACATGATATAAGATAATCTTTTGTTTATCCATAATGTTGCCATATTCTGTTTTGGTCGTCAATTCGGCTCTGAGCTCTCATTTGTTGCAGTGATGTATGACCAGTCTTGGTGTGTTTGTGCTAAGGCACATCACTCCTCAACGCATGCCTATTATGCTCTCACACACCCTGGCTCAGTTCCAGAATTCACAAATTATCCGCAAAGACATGTCAAAAAGCGCATCTCTTTTCAAGAAGAAGTTCTACCGTGCATTTGATCAGAATCACAGTAAGAATCACCAAATCACTTTAATCACCAAATGTACAATGTACTCAGGAATTTGACATGGTACAACAGCGACCTATATTAACAATTATTAACAAACAATTTCCCAACCATGGGATCATTAAAGTCCATCCTCATCTCATCTCATCTCATCTCATTAGGAAATATAAGAAAATATAAGAAAATATATACAATTTAAATTGGGTATATGCACAATGAGAGGCAAATGTCTTTTCGAAATGGTTAGGGATTGGGGACAACGAGGATATGTTGAGGAGGGTGATGGCCTGTGGGAAAAAATGTTAAAATGTCCTGATGCACTAGAACCTGCAGTCTGATGGGACGGTTGTGAACAGGCAATGAGGTTGGTGCGATGGTCCCCAACTATCCTGCTAGCCCACTGCCTCGATCTTGCACCATGCAGAAAACTTTCCTGTTCAAGACCTATGAGACGACTGGCTGTTGACACTATGAGCAGTCCAAATGTACGTTTGCCTTATTCATTTAGTGTCATTTGTTACAGTACAGAATATAGGACCTGTGCATATAAAAGCACAACTTCACTGCTCTGTCAATAAAATAAGATAACTTTAGAATAAGACATTTATGTAGCAAACTAAACTAACGTTTTTGAAGTGGTTTAATGTCGCTTTACCTGCAATTACAAATTTCAGTCTATGGAGGGCAGACTTAACTCATATTTATTAGCACAATAGTATTCAAGCTTTCCCAGCGATGGATTGCCAGTCTATGAACTGTTACCATGTCCAACTGAACTTATTTGCTTTTTCATCTGTTTTTTTTTCTAAAGGTATCCCTGTTGCCCAGCAACACCTAATTTGGAACAACCTTGAACTTGAGGATGAACATTGTCTACATGATTATGGGTAAAGCTTTTTCAGCTGATGCTGTCTCCTCTATATAACAGTGACAATGATATAAAATGTCACCAGCAGCTAGGCTTGGTGGCTTATTGACAAGAAATGTATTCGAATCTTAAACCTAGGTTTAAAATCATATTCATATGTCCCTAAATTTATTCCAGTGGGGACTGTGATTCAGTCATAATTGGATTCAACATGTTGAGAATGACACAGAGATGTAAAGTGGGATGGTACAAGTGGCCTGCCTGCCATATTTACAGAGCTTGCCCCTCTGCTCTTGTCACTTTGAGACATAAACCTTGCCCTCTAATGCTCTGCTGGCTACAGATGGTGGAATTGTTGTCCATGCTTGTCACTTAATTTTCCACATGAACAGTCCCTGGTTAGAACGTGCTAAGTTCACCTATCATAATGCCTTCTGCTGTTGAAGTTTTAAAGTTGAAACATCTGCTCATATGAAACTAATGCTTCAGTGGAATTCTTAGTCAAATACTGACGGTCATCTGGAAATCATCCTGACCTTTCGAGGAGGGCTGTTTATTTTTAAACATAATTGCTCTACCTCAGAAGTCAAGTATTTTCTCTTAGAATTTCACTTGTTTCTTCTCTAATTGTTTTTTTCTTGCTTACACAAAATAATTGGTTATAATAATGATAATTCTTATCATGCTGCATTACTCATGAGCGTTCTTGTGTATTAGCATTGCAGAAGGCTGTACTTTGAAACTCGTTTTAGCTATGAGAGGAGGTCCAATCAACACAAGAAGAGGTAAGGAAAAGATTATTGAGAAATAAATACTATGCTGACTCCCATGAAGGCTGGGCATTTTTGCATCATATAAACAGTGTTGAAATTTTTTTTTATCTTCCCTATGTGAAAAACATGATTTCTCTGAACAATGACTGTCATTTTCTTATTTTATCAGTAACAATGGAGGATCATATTAAAGAAGTGGCCGATCTGATGGAGGTCACAAAGGAGGAGGGTTGGGAGAAAACAGTGGCAAACAAGCAGGTCACATTTGTGGTCTATCGTGAAGGTGACCAGTTTAATTTTTTCCGAGTGGTTGACAGGGGAGACGGAACCCTAACTCCTCTGTCGGAATCTCTGAGGTTTGTAATCTGAAATAATGTCTTGCCTTATCTTAGTATGATTATTGCGTCATCAGATTTATAATCTATTATATGTATATGTAGATGTGTATATATATATATATTTGTATGAGAATCCAATAGGAATATGGGTATGAGTATGGTTATGCTTTCTTGAATGGTAATTTTTTTTTTACAATGTAAGATTTAGAGACACAGGAGTGTAGCATTGAGTTGTGTGTGTTTGTGCGCTTGCGTGTGGTGACAGTTGCTTTAGACAGGGAACTAGTTGCTAATTTTCTTTTTGTATTTTCCAGTGGTGGATCAATGTACAACCTGTGCACAGAAACCGAGGATGATGCGGAGGGGTCTGCAGCTGCTCAGCAGAGACGTGAGAACACCATCACTATGAACAAAATGAAGTTACTTAAAGCCAAGATGGAGGACATGAATCTCAATAAGAAGGTAAGAATCAGTAAGATTGTTGAAATTTATTAAAAAAATATATTTTTAATGTATTGCAATGAATTTATCAAAAACAGGGGTTCAGAAATTCTAAAATGTCACAATATTTTAAAAAAAGAATGTCTCCCTATACCTATCGAGATAAATGCTCTCAGAAGTAATTTTTTGTTTCTCAAACAATAATCAAAGCTAATTCCATGATCATCACACCTGCTCCAGGTTCCAGAGAGAGCATTCCTGTCTTAATATTGCACCAGTCATCTTACCTTTGTATTGTTTTGGTTTTAACAAGCAATCAAAACTGAAGGATGTCTAGAATGAACAGAGCCAAATGTCCCATTTTACAGAAAATGTTTAAGTCTTCCTGTTTATAATACACTTGTATGGAATGAACACTTTGATTTTTAAAATTGTATTAGATGGGGAAATATTTGATGTAATTGAGAGAATTCTTTGGTTTAATATGTCTGTGACTCTGTTCTTTAGCCAAAGAAGTCAAGTAAGGTAAAACCAAGGCCCCCTGTCAGTCTCCATCCTTGCGGTGGCTCCCCAGGACCTGCCAGTACAAGACATCATCATCGCCTCTTTCGTTCAGTCCCCAGGATCAGTCAGCCTCAGCATACAAATGCTAAACTACCTCCAATTGCAGACCAGGAATACCTAGACACACCCCTGCCCTCCTCTGCTGCAGCCCCTTCTCACTTGTACAACCCTCGACGACCACCTCCCTCTTTCTCTTCACCCTCTTGTTATATACTTCAGGAGGAGGACACATGGGAGACATGCCCCCCATTTGCAAAAATACGCCCCCCTCCCAAAGTATCGAGGTTGGACATTGGCAGCACCAGATTGATGAGGGATTGTGTGTACCCTCAGTTGCCTCCATTATGTACAAGAAGGCCACCTGAAGCTCCGTTTGATCCCAGTAAGCCTGCAGGAGAAGCAGTTGGACTGAGTTTGTTAAAGGAAGCTGCTGGACTGGTTGCACCAACACAAGCAGCCACTTCATTTGGGGATTTGCCAGACCGTCTAAGTCTGAATTTGCCTGATCAAACAGATGGAGGATATCAGTCCTTTGAGGTTGGGGCTCAACATCAGTTGCCTCTCTCCACCTCCCCTCTCAGTACCTGGATGCTCGGGACAAGTGAAACCCTCACCAGCAGAGCAGAAAGAACCCAACTTGGCACATCGTTTCATATCAGTCCCCCCTCTCCTTCAACTTCCTGCAGTTCCCCATCCACTTCTACTAGACTGTTGCCTCAGTCTTTTGATTCAGCTGTCTCCTGTTTACAGCCTAATCTACAAGCACATTCCACAGCACAAGTGAAACCAGGCAACACATCCCCTCACCCCTCCACCATGTCATCGACCCATGTGCCACGGCTTCGCGCTGTTAAAGTCGAATCACCTGGCAAGAGACCAGAACTCATTTCTGAGAGAGAAGCAAGAGGCATCACCAAGATTGCCAACCACGCTCGTAAGGAGCCTCTGGTTTCTCTGAACAATTCAGAGTGCTTGGCCTCTCTCGCTACAACTGTTGTTGACAGCAACAGCAGGAATAGCGTTGGCGAGAACTTCGGTTTTACACTTGCATTGCCCCCTACCACTCCCTCAGGACAGGGCACCCTTGGCTCCAGGCTACCATCAAGTAACAAGATCTATACGGCTGATGGCATAAAACAAATGTCACCTGTGCCCCAAGCAGCATCCTCTTACATGGTGAGCACAGATGGGCACCAATGTTTTAACTAAGATCAAATAACTTGAAACAATTTGTAACATTGTATAGGTGTCGTAAAAAGATTCCTATATTTATTTTGTTTATTTAGGAGAATATTTTCTGCATTGTTGACCAGAATCATCATTCTTTACATAATTTGATATGGCCACTGCATCCTCAGGTATACAAAAATCAGTTACAAAAATCTGTTACTAATTCCACCAGGACTTAACTCTAATGTTAAAGATGAAAAAAAATATATCTTGATAGACATATATGTAAAGACATAAGAAAATATCTTATTCGTAAGTTATATATGTCAACATAACCGTCACCTGATACACAGGAAAATTGTAAGAAAAATGTATTAAAACATGCATTGTAACTACCCTCAACATAGATAAATGAGAATATTCGTCTTGACAAGATATAAAAAATCGCAGAAGCTAGCAGTTCTATCAACCTCTTTCAGTCCATTGTTAAGTAATATGTTTGCTTCAGTCGGACTCAAGAATTTTTCACGTTTTTTTCAGGCCACAAAAAGTCTTGCTTTAAGTGGAGTCATGACCTCATTCGGGAGAATAGGTAAGAGAAACACAAATATGTTTATTCACACATCACACACCAGTGATTTCAATTTGCACTGCATTTGTAAAAATAATATTGGAAAGCTGTCTCTTGTGTTTTAAAAGTGGAATCAGGCCCACTCAATCACGAATGTTATAGCCAAGCCATTCTGATCTGAAATGCAATGCTTAAAAGATGCAGTCACATTCAGAAAGGGTGTTGTTGTTGGAAAGCTTTGCTCTAAGAGCATTAAATATTCGTTGCTGCCACAACTTCTGAAGCAGCACTTGCAACAGAAGGCTGCCAGCCCACACAGTGCTACACTTGCACATTTATACAGCCATTGATCTGTTTTAATCTCTTGAGAAGATGGCCAATGCACATTAAAGTGGGGAGGAACGTCGTGAGTCAGAGTGCAATTGGTTTATTTAGTGGAGTTTATTCTCATCAGTTTCAGAATTCATTGATGGAGATCAAAATCCAGCCGCAGACACAAATAAGGCCTGACGAATAATTTCACAAGTGATTTTTGAAATAGTCCATATCATTAACCGCATTTTCACTCTTGTCAAAATAAATAGGTATTGTAATTATAGATAATGGTGTATTCTTAAGCTTCGGAAGCCTTTTAAGATCCCTTTTTTTTAATTGAGACACATTAATGAACACTTTTGACTGTACTGAAAGTCCATTTAATCTAAAATATAATATAATGACTCTACATTCATGAATTCTTTCATTCTAATCCATACCTTGTATGAGACTGGAAAAAACACTCTTGGGAGTCTGCCTCAAGGTCCTTTATCATTTGACATCGATGTCATCAAGCAGACCCTTGTTAAACTCTTGATATGCCAACTCAACTTTCAAGGGCCCAATGATTTTCCGTGTAATTGGTTGCTCCCTCAATCATCTTCCACTTCAGATTGAGTCGAGCTACTTTAATGTCGGGGGAGTGTTGACCAGTTGTTAGTGGATGTAGTTTCAGACTTTGGTATGTGTCTTGTCTGACGTCCAGGTATTCTGTTTTACAAGCTAATGAAAGATCCATTAAAGGTTAGACAGGACATAATGTAAGAAGAAATCTGAAAAAGAGCACTGAGTATGCACTCTTATTGTTAGGGCTTGGTACTTTAAAGGGTTATTGCTTTGGCATCAGTTGATAATTTGTGCGGGCTAGCCATTAAAAGAAATGGGCCTTATTTACAGCATGTAGATCATTCTCTACCTTGGCTATTTTCAGAACTCCTTTGCAGTATTGACTTTTTCTCCAACCAGTAATTTTACCACACAGATGTTTCCATCAATGGAAGTTTTGAAGAAATTACAAACCACTGACTAATGGATATTCTTTTTTCAGTGGTTGTTAATTGACATTAAATCCAACTACTACTGAAATCCATTCCCCCTTTACACTCTCAGAAGACCAGTTTCCCAAGGCATCATTGTAACCTATTCAAGTAACTGACTGAACTGTATTGTAATATATATGTATACATTGAAATACAGACAGAAGATCTCTCAAAATGTACACAATGACAGAGTCAAATTTGGTGTCTTGTCTACTCTACTCCTATACTCTTATGTGTTGTAAAACCTTTCCAAATCAGAAAATGTAGTCACAGATTTTCTGAATGATACAAGTCTTATTAGAACACGAGACAACAAATGCTTAAATACGGCAGTTCTTAATGAAACCCATGAAATTTATTTGTAAGTCTACAAAACAGGACATGGGTCACGTGGGTTCAAATATATTCGAAAGCAATGTATGCATGTTTAGTTGTAGATCAAAGTGCCCAAAAATAAAAATCCAATCCTACACCTAGCTACCTGACAGCAAGCTTCTCGCACCTCCATGACTGAACTGTCATTTTTATCTGTTCCTCCATCCCCAAAGCTCGGAAACCAAGCCGTGCTGCATCCTTCCACAGACACGATTATCAGGGTTCCTGGCTGGCATAAACTGATGTTTCAAGGCTTAGGAAATTAAATATTATTTTTGTGACACACCTGACATCATGACATTACAAATTCCCAAATGGCCTTTTCAAACAGGAACATTGCTTATGTGTTTTGCTTCATATGAATTATGGCAGAATACATACCCACTACAGCTTCCATGGGGTATTGTTTATCATTAATGACAGAATTACAGATTTATAAATAAATAAAAACTGATGGATTATTGTAATTTTGGAATTAAAGTTTCTTACAAGTTCAGCTTTTTAATTAATTGTCATTTCTAACAAATAAACCAATCAATATAACAAAACAAATAAGGCTGTTTTTTTCAGTGTTTTTAAGGAATTCTGAAATCTTCTGAAAGTATTTCTTCCTCCAGGCTTTAGGTTGATGAGGTTAAGCATAGAACATGAAACGATAGCAAGATAACACATCTTGTTCAAAGCAGATATTTAAACAATGTTGAAACCTGAATGACAGGATTTAGAAAACAGTCTGCGATTGCCTACTTAAGGCTAAATCTCAGTCACCGATCTTTTTGAAAAAAAAAATTCCCTCTCGTTTGGAAAAGCACTGTCTCACTGCCTTGCTATGTTCATTATACAACAATATATCTCAATCAATACTGGATATTTTGAGATAGTAATGATATTGATGGATGACTATTAAAAGAAAATGCCGATACCATTTAAATTAGTTTGGTTTTGTAACTTTGTATTTTATTAACTTAGATACTGCCAGCAAAGTTTATAAAGTAATTCAAGGAAAAGTATTCACCATACTAAATATTTAACTGAGTTTTTCTGACCATACAACTTTTTTTATAACAATGTCATTCAGCAAAGAAACCTTTGCTGAATGTAAATGTTTTAGTTGAATGTTTTTCAATGCACATTACCAGAGTAATACTCAGACTGATTAGTCTGTAAAAACAGGCGACAATGGATGTCAACTTAAATTCAGAAAGACATGGTTTTATGATTTGTTTTTACTCTAACACTCGAGTTGTAACCAACAAAACATCAACATCAAAAGTTCTTAAAAAGTCACCGTGTGATTTTAACATTTGCACATTGAGATGACATTGGATTTAGGCTGGTTATGCAATTTTAACATCAGCTGACATCATTGTCCAAGCATCTAGATTAGGTATCCTGAGATTAACTTTACAACCGAGTTTTAACCAAATGCCAAATTCTAAATGAGGGATGGTATCCTCCTGGGAATGCACACATAACAAATTATATTTCACTTAGAAAATAAAGATGTTGAAACTTTTCATATCTGTCAGCATATACATTTTACTCACTCATATTCCAAAGATTGCTTATAGGACCCGCTCATGTGACATTCAGGGTTTTAAGTCAAGGTTCTGGCCTTTAATCAATATGTTTATCTAACTCTGAATAGTTTTACTGATAATAATATTAATGCCTCTTTTGACTTCAGACAAAATGTTTACTCTTCTCTCAGGAACTCCAACTTATCCCTTACCTCCAGTCAAGGCTCCCACAGGCAGCAAGAACAAGAATTCTAAGTACTGCTTCCTTTGTGGCAAGAAGACTGGCCTTGCCACCAGCTATGAGTGCAGGTAAACATTTCCACCAGCTGTCTAGTTCTTGTCTGAATATTCCGTTCATCCGTCTTCCTCCTACAAGGTGAAAATGGCACAGCTCTCATCACTTTGTCACTCTTCGGCACCACGGCATAATTTCTTTTAAAAGTCTTTGAAAAAGATAGTTCAATTCTACACCCGTTCTTCCCTAAGTAACTTTTGATCATTTTAGAGTTCTCTTACTATGATATCAAACTTGATAACTTCTATCCAACAAGTTGAGTCCTTAGCAAACACACTAATATTGATGCAATATCATGCAACTAAACCCTTTACATTCCAATATCAAAACACCCAAGAAAGGGCTGATGTCCTTCTGGTCAAAGCTTGGTCCTGTAATCTACTCAATGTTACAGTGTTCAGAAAGTAATTATACTTGTATAGGTTGCATTTCAGAAAGTAATTATACTTGTATAGGTTGCAGTCTATCTGAATTGACTGATATGAATAGAAAATGTTTGGGTCTCCAAATTTTTTTGAAGACTTTCAAAACATTACAACAGATGGATAAATGCATTCTGTAGATTGAACATATTTTGTTGTCTAATGAAGACACCTGTATGCTTAATCTGCTGACATCAGGAATAGATCAATAAGTCCAAGGAATACTGTGTACCAATCAGAATCTGAATTATAGAAATTAGCAAATTGAAGGTCTAGTTTTTATAGTTTGGATGACAAGGTAAGAACTATTTTAAATCTGATTTTTTTTTTTTTTAAGGAGCTTTTATAAACAATTCTTGGAAATTCTTGGCTCAGACTAACAAAGCATACAGCACAACCTGCCTAACATCCAAAAACCCTAAATAAACTTTCCAAACCTTAAAAAGAGTTGTGGTGACTTTCTCTCCATGTCACAGTATACAGATTGTGTTTTTAATAAATCAGTGTAGTCTTGATAAACCCTGTGTTTTCCCTAATTTCTGGCCTCCAGAACCCATTATATGGGTGCCAGAGACAATCACCGTATATTCCTGTTTTGGTTCATGCATAGAAATATTTTGTGCCCAATAGTAGAAACTTCAGCTAGTAGGTAGTTTGTAAGTGATAAATACTGAAACTTCACTGAAACAAACATTTATTTTTCTATTGGAACAATGATGATGAAGGTGAAGGTTTAATGTTGGGGTTCAATTCTGTGTTACCCAATTGGAAAAATCTTTTTTTTTTTCTCCACATGAGGATTCAAAGCACCACTAATCTGACCCCTCGGCTATTTATTCTTTATTTATTCACTTGTTTTCATGCCAAAACATCTATTGATCTTAATCTTTCAGGTGTGGTAACAACTTCTGTGCCACTCATCGCTATGCAGAGACACATGACTGCACTTATGACTACAAGAGTGCTGGAAGACGATTTCTACAGGAGACCAATCCTCTTGTCAGTGCTCCCAAGCTGCCTAAGATCTAGACTGTACAACATTCAGCTTTCATAAAGGATGAACACAGAAGTTAAACTATTTCAAGAGAAATAACATTTATTGCAAAAAGAACGTTCTTGGTCACCGATGTGTGCTTTTTTTCCCAGTTTAAATCTGCCACGTTTGCTTGAAATTTAAATAGTCTTTATAGCCAAGTGTGAACAAACAAGATTAGACTGACAAGGCACAGAAGTATCATATTTGACAAATGTGAAGTTGTTCATTCTTTTATGTTAACTTGTACTTTTTCATTGCATAGTTACAAAAGATACAAAAAAATCTGCATGGAAATAGCTAGTTTTTTGTGCAAAATACAGTATATCTGCTGCATGTTCAGAAATATCTATTTTTAATTTTGTCAGCATTTTTTAAAAATAGGGCCGCAGATGACTTCTCATTCGACAAGTCTTTGACCGATGCACTTTAGAACTATCATATTTATATTTTGGACTTCCCTTAATGTCGGGCAGGGGATCATAACATGTCTGTGTTTTGTCTGATGAAGTGTTAATGTTTTTGTCACGATTTTTATATTCTTCACCTCATATGTCTGTCTTACATGAGCACATACGTATAGACATCAATAACAAAATGTTTCCTCAGAAGAAAAAAGCAACAGCCACTTATTGATTAAATACATATTTATTAATGAAATACTGCTTATTTAATTTGAAGTTTGGTTTTTAATAGCAAGTATGCAATTTGTGTAAGTGTGAATGTTACTTGTAATCCGTATGCCTATTGAGTAAGCTATGGGTTTCGGGGTTGGTTTTGCTATTTATCAAGTGTCTATAGTAAGGTGGTTGCCATAAATCTTTTTTGTAAGTCTTTTTTATTGCTCAGCTGTTGCAAAAAAACTTAAAATGCTGTCATAGGGGTTTGATCTAATAAAGATTCTTTCCATATTACTGTGTGTCACTGACTTATGTATGATTTAAACAAGCATTCCTATTTATTTTAACCCCTTACCAATCAATCAACATATTAATATTGCCATGCCTTTTATGAATTCTGTGTAAATGGACAATGGACATTGTTTACAGTGGCAACCTGTCTAATGGAGGAGTTCACATCTGTCCTCTCTGGGAAGGTCAACAATGTTGCAAAATAATTAGCAAGAAAATGATCGAAAGCTGTCCACCATTCAGTGGAAATGAGCAGCAAACACATTTTATTTAAGAATTTATACAATTAAGATGGTCATAGTCAGCAAGATGGTTAGGATAGTTGAGATTCGCCTGCACAATAGGGCTCTCTCGTCACACTATTTGCCATCCTGATAGCATGAGTCTGAGTATCCAAACTTGCAAACACACTCGTCTGAGATAGGAATAAAAGACAACTTGGGTACTCCTGTGGCAACAAGCCGAACATTCCCCAAACCTAATAGCAAGTATTAGTAACACCCCAGCTCAGTTAACAATTGAATCAGGGAAAAAATCACATTCAAATTGAATTTTTTTTTTGCAGTTTGCCACCATCTCAGGACAGATCTGAATACTTCCAACCAGCCTTTTCTCTGCTAATTTGATGCTCCATCACAAGTTAAGCTGGTGATTCATAAACATAGCTATTAAAGTGACAGTTCATTTGTATCAAAATATTTTTGGGCGTCTGAAAATAGTAAAAAGTGAATATTTCATATCATTTAAGGAAGAAAAGCCTATGACAAATCTTACAAGGTTTCATCTACAGATGTTTTGAGTAAATACATACTTGCGTACTTTTTGCTGTAGTGTATCTACAAAGGGATTCAGAGATATGTGAGTGCTGGTCATTATTTATTTTATCTCCAAATTAGATGCAGGTAGAAGAAAAAAACCTGGCCTAAATGAACTTTCTGTGTTTACGTATTCGTTTTCCAGATAATTAGGCCCGGCAGAGCATTCGAGTGAAACAGTCCTTGTCTTGACAGAATAATACAGTTCAGAATGGAGACACAGACTGAGTGATTGAGAAAGACTTTATGACTCTATTACATACCAGCAAAGAATATAGAAAAAGCAAAAAGAGCTGCTGTGTCTGAAACATGTGGCCGTTACAAAAGCATCTGGAATCTCTCTAAAACACAAAGTATTAGAAGTTCAAAAAGAATGCCATTATGTAGACATTAACCTAAAATTCAGTGGACTTGATTGTTCAGTAACTTAGTCAATTTCATCATTGGCTCACGTACAATTTTTTTGGAAAGAATTTCATTTTAATCCAGAGATCCCTCTTTTGCAGCTTCTATGTGGTAAGATTACTAGAGGCTTCTACCGCTTAGCTGAGGAGCAAAGAGGTCCAACATAGTATCTGTTGTTCTGGGTATTTTTTTGCCAAATGTCTTTCAATACACTTGTATAAAGACCTGACAATTAATTTACTTTCAAGCGTTTTGATAATCCACTATTTATTCATGTGTTTCACCACATGAAAATATTGGACCCCTAAGCATTTTGTTTGGTTTCAGTTTCCTGAGTCTGAGTGAAATGCCATACATTTGTGTCTCCAAGCTGTTTTTTACTGACACATATGCCATCTGTCTTTTTTAATTCTCATTGGTTGTTGATCAATTATAGAAAAAAATCAAAATAAAGCAGGATATGAGTTAGAGTTGCTGCCTTACTGCTACTATCACTGCCTGTCAATCAGAATGGCGAGCAATGGCACACTGTCGCTCACTGCTGCAGATATTGTTGTGACTTTTTGCAGCAAAACTTTTTTAAGTTCAAGTTTAAGTCATGAAAACTTGTTGGATTTGGAGCAACGCATCTGGAAGACATAAAACGAGAACAGGGTCTGCGATCCTTCAAACACTTGACTGCACTCCTCTAGGGTCTGAAAATGTTCAACTAAAATTGAGAAGTTGGTATGGGGAAAGAACAGTTTCATTGTCAATGTAGAGGGTTAAAATGTGAAATAAGAGACATTTCTCCAGATTTATTGACATTGTATACTATTTCATACCAAATCCTTTTTATCTATCAGAACTCTCAACTTGCAGAGACGCAACCACTCGAGGTACAGTGGGGTCTAATTACCGTGTTTTTTATTACAAAATCTAAGGAGCATGGTAAGATGTTTCTGCACAAGAGAAGTGTGCAAAGATCACGCTATGCAGGATAGTTTGAACAGTGAGTCAGCCCAACAATGAAGAAAAAATCAACATGTGGCTTCAGGTCTGGTATTCTCTTGAAAATTCTCAGTTTGATTTTAATCCTTCGCTTTGACAGTGTCATTTTTATAAAGAAATATTCAACAGTGGATTCTTGTTTGTACATTGACATGCCACACTTTTGGAGAAACATTTGGTTTTATTTCCTTTAGCTTTTATGCCTTTTAAACAGCCACACCTGCGTCATCTATTTTCTGTTTCGGGATTGCTCTGCTTGCCTCTTGCAACTCTGGCAAGTGCTAGGAGTCTATATTTTGCTGAAACCACAACAATGCTTTTGAGTTATTTTCATGCAAGGAGAAGCCCCACTCAGTGTGGGTTGTGCAGGACTAAAAGGTGTCAAGGTCTAATAAGCCTCCCTTTTCAAATATATGGCAAGTTACTGATTACCTATTTTAATGGCAATCCATTACAAAAGGCGCTGTTGCTTTTGGGGCAATTTGTGTTGGTAATTATAATCGCTGCATTTATCTACATTTTTGTGTTTAACCTGGAGGGCTGGGGTTAGAAATGCTTCTGCTCTTAAGTACCGGAATGTTTCATAATGAAGTAGACTGTCTTGTGAGGAACTGAGACTGTAAGTTCGAAAGATGAACAAAGCAGAAATACATCTGGGGGTTTATGGGCCAACTACTGTCAAATGCAACTGTTAACTCATCTTTTCATCAACTGAGTCCATGTGTCTGCTGTTTTGTTACAAATTGGTCATCTTTGAGGATGTATTTGAATAAGCAAAAGGAAGAAAGAAGATACATAATACCACGCCCCTGTAACATGCAAGCGAAGACATAGACAGTAATGAGTTGGGAGAATTGACAGAAGCCACATCTGCCATAAAAAGACAGCAGGCAGATACTGGGGAGAAAAGAACTCTGTCTTGAAGGTTCCCATTTTAAACTTGACAATAAAAGCTCTTCTTGTCTGACGGGCTTACTGCCAGTCTGGCACGGACACAGAAGAGACAATCATTGAGGAAATACAAATAAACTGCGAACATACCTAAAACTATTTTCACCATTTCGCTTATTCATCTCCATTCTACTACCTACATGTCTGTCTCAGCGCCCTCTTTTAACTGGTCCCTTGTGTGAAATACTTGACTACTAAAAATGATATTGTAATTTTTAGCTCTGCAAACACATTAAAAAGGCTACTCTTTTGTATCTGCACTTTTGGATCAACACACTTTGACCAACTTCCCTTTTGTTCATCTAAGAGTGTCTAGTCCTAATCTCCTCATGCCATGGAGCTAGACATCCTGTATTCCTCCAACACAGAGATAAATGCATGACAGTCTGGCGGACTCACTTCTGATGTGCCCACTTTAGCCAGATGGAACACAGAGACTCTGTTGTCCCACCCCGACGATGAAGTGGTGGACTGTGCATCAGTAATAAGTACAAACACAATGACAGGTTTCATAGAGATAAAGCTAAGGCTTTGTGTCAACAGACGTTACAGTGCCTTGTTTAATAAGTAATTTTCTCCTGACACATTGATGTGAAAGACGGAGTCTCCTATTGTTTTGCCATATTAGTGCTTTACTTGAGTTTGTGTGGTTCTACGCCAATCCAGCTGTTTAGAAAATCCTATAAGGAAGGGAATCTTTCGTGTCGTTGCGATTGAGCACAGACATATCAGGTCTTTCTGGAGGTCAGAAAGGGGTGTAAAAACAAAATATCTAACATAAAACAACTCGGTGAGTATTGGAATTACATTTCCAATATTATGCTCTACCAAATGAGTGGTTTTGTCTCATTTGGTAGAGTAAGCACCCTTCCAATCTGAAGGTTGGTGGATCAACCCCCGGCTCCTCCTGTCTGCACATCCAAGTGTCCTCTGGCAAGACACTGAACCCCAAGTGGCTCCCAATGGCCTGGTCAGCTCCTTACACAGCAGCTCTGCCGCCGTCAGAGTGTGAAAGTGTGTGTGAATGGGTGAATGTAATCCAGGGTAAAGTGCTTTGCAACCACAAGGTGTGAATCTGCAATAAACCTGTAAGTGGAGACCAATTACTGTTTAGGTAAGTTGCAAAAACATACAATAGAGGTAGAAAAGTATGGTCATTGGTGATCTTTTTTAAAGTTTGTATTTAAATTGCTGAGCATACAAATTTACTCTCCTGAAATTGGAAGTTGAAGGACACAGTTGCAGTTTGTTCAGTGAATTTTCAGTATTAACTGTATTTTCAGGTTCTGTTGAACCAAAAACGATTGCACAATTACCTCAACCTCAATACCAGGGTGTGTGCTAAACAGGGGCTTCTGTGTAGAATCATAAGCCTTTCTTTTAGGCATTAGTGATCCTCTTTGGTTGCATGTTACATTACAAAAGCTTTACAAAAACACTTCAACAAAGATTGCAATAATTCTGTAACTTTTCTTAACAGAAATAAAATAAAATAAAATAAAATAAAATAAAATAAAATAAAATAAAATAAAATAAAATAAAATAAAATAAAATGAAATGAAATGAAATGAAATGAAATAAGATAAAATAAAATAATCAAGCCAACCACTCATCTTTCTCACAGCTTACCAGGCCTAAACCAAACTCAGGTGCCATGACAGGAATCAAAAGAAATAAGCAAAAGGACAACTCCTGATGGTCTGGTCAGTGCCTTTTATAGCAGTTCTCCCGCCATCGCATGTGAATGGGTGAATCTAATCCGGTGAAGAGTGCTTTGAAACGCACTATGTAAGAGGAGACCGTTTACCATTTATCAATATTTAGTGTCTTCAATTTTTTGTACTTACGATCCTCCTTTTATTTTCTTGTATAAATTGTTTTTGTTTTAAAGTGTATATGGTGTGTATATATATATAGTGTTTTATACCGTTTTTTGTTGAGCGTGCAAATGGGAAAAAATTCATAACCTATTTCGGACTGTTGATTTATGCTGTGTACATGACAATAAAACATCTATAGTCTCTTGATCCTTGATTTTAACTGTTCTCAGTTAACAGGACCATATATCAACATATGTATGATGTCACATGCTTTTGTCAGCCTATTTCTTGAAAAAGAGAAATCTTAATGCATCAAACAAGGACAAAAAAAAAAGAATATGCATTTTCACCAGCTTATGCGAAAACAGCCCTCTTGTTCAGTGCCTGAACAAAGAACATTGGACAAGGTGAAACTCAAACATTCAACTATATATCAAGATCATAAACATACTTGGGACTGGAGGTGGACTTTAAGTAAACATCAAGTAGCAGCAACAGAGTTGCATTTTTTGTCCAATTTTTTTCCCTCCTGAGAAATTTGCAGTTTCATTTCAAACAACGGACAGCCCATTCCTCGTACCCCGCCCGTCTCTATCACACTCTTGCTCTTTATCTCTCTCTCTTTCTCTGTATTCCTCCACACCAGCCAGTCGAGACAGAAGGCCGCCCACATTCATTGACCTCGGATCAGCCAAAGCTTTGAATGGCAGTTAATCCCTGCCACTGTTACCAGGTGCTGGCTGCTGGGTGGCTGTTGGGTTTGTGATTTGGTGCAGCATAAATAAAATCTAACTTGACGTCTTGACAATACAAAGAGGATGAGACTTGGACACAACACATCTTGAGCCTTTTTTTTTTTTTTTTAAATTTAAAAGAAGTTAAAAATGCTTTGATAGAGTGAAGATTGGTAAGTTTCTTAGAAAGTCTCAGCACGTTGCGCCCCCCCCCCCCGTGACGCACACTCACAGAAGAGCGACTAAACGTAGTGTTCGCCAACAGTGCCCCCTGCCATTACAACAACAACTCATCATCATCATCTTCATCATCACCGTCATCTTCCGGAATCGTGCGCCCGCTTGCGCCACCTGCGCTCCACATCTATTATTCTCCCTGTGTGTGTGTGTGTGTGTGTGTGCGTTTTTTTTTTCTTTTTTTAATTCCACTCCATCTTACCGCGGAAGTCACTGACGCACCGCGCACAGCTGCTCCGCGGTGCCCAGGAAATAAACGCGTCCGCGCAATTGTGCAAACGGTGAGTGTCTTCTCCGTGCGTGTCAGTGGGGATATGCAGCAACGTTTGGTCCGACGCGGTGATGCGTCCGCCCAGACTGAGACACAGACGCCTCCGCTGCGCCTTTCGGTTTACTAAGTCCAACCGGAGGCGGCTGGCAGGCGGTCGGTCGGTCAGTCGGTTGTCTGTCGGTTTCTGGGACGAACGGAAGGAAAGGAGGGACTGACAGACGCTAGTCTGGATTTTGCTGGGACGTTTGACGTGTGCGAATTGCATTTTTAATTTTAAAATCCATTGACCGCCGTAGAAGCTACCGCGCAGTCCCCGCAGACAGCGGCGTGTTTGACCCGAGGTATGGAATTGCATTTCATATTATTGTACGTTTCCTCTCAGCTGTTCCACGCATCCATAGGCTCCCCGTGTACACCCCACCGTGTGCCGTCGACTCGAGAGGAGACGTAATGTTTCCTTTGTCCCCTTGTAGCTTCTTAAAGCCCGATGGCACGATGGGGCATGGCGATATGATTTTATTTGCGTTGCAAACGTCTCGATACCTCCGGGTTTCGCACGAAATGAATATGGGGGAAATAAGAGCCGTAAATCGGCCGCCACAGTGCGGAAGTGGCGAACGTCTCCTCTGAGTTGATGGGATCTAAATAACTGCTCTCCCAAACGTGCATTTTGGTCTGCAGCTTGCAGGACATTTACCAGTGTGCCAGATATGTTTCCTCTATGACCCATAATAAAGCTAGTGGAGCGTCCCGAACAGCAGACAAGAGCCTCTCGAGGCCACGATCAACAGCAATGCCAGTGTTTATTTTCTTTAAATTCATCTCATCTCCCAACACAGGAGCCTCACACACAAATGAAGCTGTAAGACACGTGAGTTAGAGGTGTGTTTCTGCCATCACACACACACACACACACACACATACACACACATCCAAGCTAATTGTTCAAGTGACTCCCATAGCTGCAGTATTCCTTCCCCTCCTGTGGCAGGATGTGTACTGTACAATCAATGCATGTGTTGTAGTTGTAGTTTGGTTAGTTGTGCACTATAACCCCCCTCCTCCCCTTCACCGAGCAGGTGTCCACTGTGATGTTCATTAAAGTCGATTTTATGTTGGATTCCAGTTTTACAAAAGAGCTTTATAACATCACCAGGTTATTTCGCAAATTGTGGTGTGACACCCAAATAGGGTGTGTCATGTTGTGCAAGGAATGTTTCATGCTTTTGCCACAGATCAGAATTCGCTTTTGCTAATTATCTTTCAAAAACATAAGGATGATGTTTTGTGTCCTCGTGGCCACTGAACCTCTCATTTGTACATTTTTCTTTGCATGATACTTTCATTTTCCCAGCCTTAAACCCCAAGGAACAAGCTATAGTTACAGTATCTACAGTCTGTGTTGTGAAATAGTAACTTCCCCTATCATCCCATTAGTATCTGTGGAGTGTTAAAAAACCTGCAGATAATGCAAAAACATATTCTCTCTTTTGAGTTGCCTTTGAGCCAAACCTGCCTCCTCAGGTAGTATTATCATGCAAACTTTGGCTTGTTTTACTCACCAGTGTTGTTCAAGTTTCAAACATAGCTGCACAATTGAATAAGAGCAACATAAGGATGGTTTTGTGTTGGAATCCAAATCTTGCTTTTTTTTCCATTTTTGATTAGGAAAATTAGGATCTTGAACAGTTTGTAAAAGACATTATATATTTAATTTTGCTTTCAAGATTCAAAGTGTTAATTGTCATGTGTACAGTCTGGAAACATGTTTCCCTGAGCAATGAAATTCTTACATTGCTGTCTGCAATGCAGCCAGATAAGTAGTGATAAATCAATACATAATAAACACACTGTTGTAACCAAATGCAGACAGTGCAAGGAAATTAAAACAGTGTAGGGAAATATAAACAGTAAAGGCTGAATAGGATGGGTGATACTCAGGTTTGGTGTGTTTTGGTGGCAGCAAACATTTGAAAGTGGGAAAAGACATCAAGGGACTGACATTTTGTGTAAAGCTAGTAAAGAATGGAATTCTGGTATGTCTTTTCACTGAAAGCTGCTATGCATTGACTACACTTGCACCAACCGGCCGTTAGTAGTATTAAGTTCTTTTATGTGACTACATCACATGGTTAAGACAGCATACTGGATTTTCCTTTTTTCAGCAACAGATCTCCTTCGTGACTAGATTGACTGAGTGTCAACAAACAACAAAGGACTTGCTGGTACCAAAAAGTTTTCATTAATCTCAAATGCTCCAGAGCCCGAGTCAGTTGAGCCGTCACCAAAATTTGAAGCCGTCAGTTGTCCTGATGGTGCCGACTTCAGGGGGATGGAGAGAGTAAAGCTATAATTATGATTCCAAACAGGAGGAGGAGGGTTACTGAGACTGTTGAGCTGCTCGAAGTGAGAGCCAGGAAGCCTGCAGTCTTAATAAACCGTGCCTTTGTGCTCTTGCAAATGAACTCATTCTTTCAGTCTGCAGTTACATTTGGACGAAAGTTACCGAATAGCGTGGTGACCGCAGCCAAAAGTATCTGAAGGTTGTGACAGTTATGTACAATGGTCATTGTTCACAATGGATTGTGATGGTGGATTGTGCCACCCACAGTATTTCACAGTATGGAACATGGGAGGGGTTCGACAGCCTCTGTTTAATTTTCTATTGCCATTTCAATCAAACTCCGTCTGGTGTCACTGAAATAAAAAGCTGGCAGGAAAGGTTCAGAACAAGGAGTTCTCTTGTGATAGCAAATGAGCTGTTACATTTGTTCAACTGTTAATTCTTCAGAAACATGGATCTCAAGCTTGCAGTCAGGGCAAAGCAGTAGATTTAGCAGTGCAGATGTGGTGCTACTTTCTGACTAACGCAGTGGTTTTGTGTGGTTTGATCAGTTTGTTGTGGTTTGATCTGATTCTTATCGGTCTGTGCTACAGTGGATGTATCAGCCTTAACGTAAGGTTTGTTGTCATCCTATGTTGATGCAGTACAAAGAACAAGCACCTTTCCTAAGAGAAAAGAAAGTGAACTCCGCCACAATCAGCAGGTGCACTCATGCATTACATACTGCTTGTTACACATACATGGATGCATGATGATATAGAACAGGGAAGATTATAAATTAAATAATAAAGTATGGCATTTGAACAAATCTTCAGGTCTAATACTTGAAACCACTCCTCTTGATCGTTTGCACCCCAGTTTCATTTAAGTGTATTCATTTATGAAAGACTTTGATGATAAAAAAGGCCCAAACTCATACCTGAATATTCCGTCTTACAATGGTTTAAAATTTGTAGTATTTGGGAGTATTTTCTTTGTACAATTCTCTTGTGCTGCGATCAGAAGGGCTCCTGCAGGGTTTCCAAAATAATTTTGGTTGTGGCGTTTTGGACATAGTTTCACCAGATACGGGGGCTCTTGTTGTACTGCGAACATTAAGTTAACCTTTTTATTCAATGTCACCATCTGATGAAAAACTATTCATCTTCACTTATTAGGATTTTTAAAATTTTTCTAGTTATAGATTGTGCCATTTTTTGACATCCAAATAAACTGTTGGTGTGGCAATATGCAGAAAGAAAGTTGCTGCTGATCTCCAGCTTTAGTTTTTTTTGTTCTACTGTGAGCATAAATTTAGTTAAAGAAAAACATGATTTTTTAATTTTTTTTACCAGTATTACTATTTTTTAATGTATTTACACCCCCACCTCCATACACACATACACGCACACACACACTCGCACAAGAAACACACACCTGTAGACTTTCAACCTGTCAAGATGGAGTAGTGAGTGCATGGTATAACCATGCCACTTTGCTCTGGAAGATACTAAGTCCATGTCGAAGAGAAAATGCCAAAATGATTACTTCGCAATCATTGCCAAAATTCTTGACTTAATTTTCAATGCTCATTAGGAGTTTGGAGATGTGTTATTTTCATAAGGCTTCAATGAATTGGAGACCCATAAAATTGAATTTTATTTGAGCAGGTGAATTCCAATTCATATATGCAGTATTATCTGTCAGACGGACTAACCATAATTATGTACACATATTCAAAATACTTGCAGTGATTCTAACCTTTTCTTAAGTGTACTGTAACACCCATGTTTCTAAAATATCATGGATGAACAATATCAATATGGATTATTGATCAGCGGTCATTTTTGACAATTGTATGCACCTTTTTTATTGACATCTTCATGACATATTCTGACTGACTAGAAATCTGACTACCATCGAACTGCATATTGCTTTTCTTTCCTTCTCACACACCTCTGCTATTTTAAGATGTGCAAATGTTCTTGTTAACCACAACACCGACCAGTTGATAACAATATGCATCCTGACCATTCAACAGCTGTTTTCCTTCAGACCTAATGTATTTCAATTTCTGATTTGAATGTCAGCTTATTTCATGGTCCACTGACTCACTCGCATCCCTATATGAGCTGCTCACACCCCCGTCCCTTCAATCTGCTCAAAATAGTATTGATTGCTTTCTGAGAAAAGAGTATGAAAAAGAAAAAAAAAATCCACACACCAAGAGTACTCCATAAATGAAGATGATTTATTTTACATGGAGAACAGAATTTTTTTTTTTTTTTTTTAAATTTAACCCCACCCCTTTTTTGGCGTGTCTTCTGTTGGATATATAATTTCCTTTTACCTTTAACATTGTCTTCAACTTGTTTTGAGAACAGTCCCAAAGATAAGATACTCTTAACAATATGTACAAATATGGAACTTAACATTGATGATCAGAAAGTTTAAATATGCAATCTATACACTACACACAAGGGAGGAAAAATTAGACAAACAAAAAAAACGGAGTAAAAAAAAAACCATCCCTATAAACAAGGTCTGATATCAAAATCCTCATTTAAGACCTTGTGGGGTTAGTGTTCCCGGTGTGTAAATCGACAACAGTTCCCTTTTTAAGAGACTGAAGTTCAACTCACACCTCTGCGAGGACATTTAATGGCCTCAATCCTTCCTACATCAAGGTAGAGACAATGCTACAGGGCTTGAGGTAGCCTGGTTTCCGATAGCGCTACAATGTTCGGCAATGAGGGTGTTTATCTGTCTATCGGTTTTACTCATGTATGCTTAACCACATGGGCATTTGAGCATATAAATGATGTGTGTGGTAGAACATGAAATCACACCCCTAATTTTATACTTTTTCCCTGTGTTAGGATGGTAGAAGACGTTGGTTTTGTAAGAGAAGTGGCATTGTTGACATCGTCCACAGGGATAATTGCCATGGGGGAAAGCACTCAGGAAAATGAGGGGGTGCTGCTGGGAGGAGGTCAGCCCTTACAAGCATGTTCCGCAGATTAGGGGGTCTTTTTAAGACTACCCTGGGAGGATCTGAGAAGCAGTCCTTCAGTGTGGGATTGGAGTTAAAGATGTGCCAGTGTTTTTTTGATAATTCTTTCATTGGTCTTTGATAGCGGTGAGTATTGGAAGGCACACATAGTTCTGCTTTTGGATGCCCTGGATCTGGTGGTGGACAGGCCGTTATCCTGAGACATCGAAGTGAACCCTGAGGCCGCATTTTCTACCCAATTTTGCTGATAACCCATATTCAAGAATTGTTTTTTGAGGTCCAGGGTTTGTTTTTCATAATCTTCGTCCGAACTGCAGATGCGTCTAATTCGATGGAATTGGGAGATGGGGAGGTTCTTTTTAAGGTATGTGGGATGATAGGATTCACCATGCAGGAGATAGGTTTTATCAGTGGGTTTTGGGTACCGATCCATTCTCAGACACTCGGTTTCCTTGCTAACCATAACGTCCAGGAAATTCATCTACTTGGTGTCTGACTGTATTGTGAATTGAAGGTGTTTATCCTTGGAGTCTATAATTTTAGGAAAGTCCTCGAGTTGTGCAACAAAGCCCGTCCAGATAGAAAGAAAAGATAGAAGAAAATATCATCTAGATACGTCCTCCAGTGGTTACTAAAAGGTAGGAATGGAGTCTCCTGATTAAAGATTAAAAAATCCCACATACAGTGAGGCAAAACTTGGTGACATCTTGGACCCCATGGCCACTCCAGAGGTCTGTTAGAAAAAATCAGTGTCACGGAAAAAATAATTCTTGTTAAGTATTTCTTTAATTAGATTTACAGTACTATCTCAGTACTAGGATTCAGAGTGGATCTCCTTTCGAGGAAATATTGTGTGGCCAGGATGCCTCCATCAGAAGGAACATTTGTATAAAGGGTTTCGATGTCCATTCATCACCAAGACATGACTGCTGTTCATATGTGTAATCGATTTAATGATTTTAATAAAGTCCATTGTATCCCTTGCGTATGAGGGTACTTGAATAACCAAAGGTTGCAGAAAATGATCTAACTCATGCTGATATTTTTTCGGTAAGTAAGCCTATAGCAGCAATAACCTGTCTGCCTGGGGGGATGTCTGTGAAGTCTTTGTGGATCTTTGGTAATGTATAGAACACTGGCGTGACCGAGGAGTCAATCTTTATGAATTTGTGTTCATGATAAGAGATGAGTCCTTTTTATAAGAGATCATTGAGTTTGGCATGTATCTGTCGTACAAATTCCACTGTGGGGTTTTGGGACAGTTTTCTGTAGAATCTGATGTTGGATAGTTGTGTCCTCATAGTCCGTTCAGTCCAAAATTACTATAGCTCCCGCTTTATCTGCACTATGTATCACCAAATTGTTGTCTTGTTTCAGATTTTTCAATTCTGCTTGTTGTTCAGTTGTCACATTACTTCTCAACTTGTATTCTCTGTAAATAAGGATCCTATTGGTGTCTCTTTCCACCAGGCGACAGTACGTATCCAATGAGCATTTCTGTATTTGGGTGGTGTGAAGGTGGATTTTGCTATGAATGGAGTGGGCGGTCTAGTGTTGGATGCCAGGGAGGGTTTAGTGGGGAGATCCATACCCCTGCACGTGGGAGTGTTAGATTCTTCCTGTAGGGCAACTAATCACATGATCATTCCCTTTAAAATGGCGGCATTAGGATATCTTAGTTAAACATATTTTGATAAGCATCTGAGGAAGAACATTTTTGCTTGAAACATCATGCGATTTAAAAAAAAAAAAAAAAAAATCTGTTCTCTATGTAAAATTATCTTCATTTATGGAGCACTCTCGGTATGCAGATTTTTTTTTTTTCAAACTGCTTTCTGAGGACAGGAAATGCATCTAGCCTAACAACAAAAAAAAATATCAGTCCTCATATCTTTCTTTTCCCCTTTTTACAGGAATGTGTGGATGTTTCTGACGTGATGTGATTGGGTGAATGGTGGTGGTCATCACTTCTGTTTGGACTTCCAGTGTACTAACTTTGAATTTGGAACCCCAGTAACCAACAAAATTTGCAACACAGCTGGCAGCTGCAAATGTACCTCAAGTTTCCGATTGCCTCATAATACCTGTCATCTGATCCTGGACTGTAATCATTGAGTACATCTCCAAATAGTCTTGTTGTATCAGTGTGTTGGTGGGCTGTAATATAATAACATAATAAGGTATCATATTGTCTTTGCCTCCTGGGCACTAATTCAATCCCAGCAGCCCTGCTGCTGAGTCCCACAGCGACTGGCCTGCTCTCGCCCAAAGGGATTACAATATTGATCATACTTAATGACTTTCTTCTATAGATCATGTCACACATGACTGTAAGTAAAACCTGATGGGAGTAATGAGACAGCCAGATATTGTTTGTACTGTTATTTCCTACATATTGAACCTAAAGTTTGTGGTTGCATCCCCTTGTGAGGGAACAAATATGCAATAATGAACTGTGTGTGTGTGTGTGTGTGTGTGTGTGTGTGTGTGTGTGTGTGTGTGTGTGTGTGTGTGTGTGTGTGTGTGTGTGTGTGTGGTGGTTGGTGGGGGGCTATTACAGCTGGTCTACATCAGCCACTCCGAGTTGCTGAATCAGCTGAATAGGCTGTGGGATGGTCCCACTGCAGGGAGTAGTCTGCGCCTGATGATATCATTAGAGCTTCCACTGGCTCCCAGGCTTCTGTCTGCTGGTAGCAGCGGACCGAGAGGAGCATCTCAAGTTGTTTCTTAGTGAAAAATTGGATGCAGCACAATTCAGTCATGCAAGTGTTAAACTGTAGCTTATTGGAGTTAGGGCTTGGATGAAAAGAATAAAATGAATGTCGCTATGAATTTAGAGGTCCAATTTTCTGAATGATTTTATATTCCAAACTGTATTTTGACATGAAAAATTAAGTCATATAAACCACAGATTGTGGAGTACTTTAATTGCACTTATTTGGGTGAAGAATGTTTTTGCTTTGCAAGAGACTTCTGAAAGAGCAATTGCTGACTACAGCCTTCCCAAAATATTTTCTTTAGTTGATGTTTTGACTCTGGGCATTGCAAAGATCTGTCCAACCTGACACTCCAAACTCTTCTATATCTTTTTGATCGTTCAAAAAGATATGGAAGATCGTTCGATCGTTCTTTTTCCATCAGCATTTGGGATGCGCCCAAGTTTGTACTGATATACATTTAAAATGGAACTGCGATAGGCCAGCTCAAACTATCCTTGCTACTTGCTACTTAGCTACTGTCTTAGTTTCAGTTTCAAATGTTTCTTATCAAAGATTAATGGTACAGTGATGTTCAGTCTTATGGATGCATGTCCACAAACCAGAATCTACATTGCCAATCACTTCCTGTATAGAAATGTTGTCTTTATTGATTACTTGTCCATATGCAGTGTTTCCTTTTAAAATTGTCAACTATCTGTACGCAACAGCAGAACGGATATGAGCTCTTTACCCGCAGCTCTGCTATTGGTGTCTTGAAAAGGCAGGAAGTAACATGAAGATCATATGACAGAGGAAGAGGTCAGTGTTGGTAATGGGCTTCAGATTCCACATCAGAAATGTCATTTTGTTTACGTGGCTTTGTCTTCTCAGAATTGCATGGTCTACCTTCAAAAGCTCTGTGTCTCCACTTTGGTTTCAAAACCAAAAGACCCTGACCCTATTCGAGTTTCAACTTGAAGCAATGCATGGCTGTTTCACATCACCATTGAAGATTTTCTCCAGCATATCATGCTTGACTACATTTTTACAAGCCACTTGGTACTCTAACCTCATTACTTATCGAGAAGTAAACAGTCATCTTGAAATGGCCCATTGAATATGTAATGCATGATGGTGAACCCTCATCCAGAATTAATTTCTATCAAAGCTTTAACTTCATTGATGCTCACATTGATTTCAAAGCATTTCTGTGCATAATGTGCTGATGATGGGCTGATAGATGTGGGCATCAATCAACATAATTCTTTTGACAGTATTTGTTAAGCTGGGGGTAAATGGCACTTCAATGCCTGGCTGATTGATAATTTAGTATGAGATCTGTCAGATTTTGTTATCCCATCCCACTCGACTTTACTGGAGGGTATTAGGGTGAATATTTATTCAAAAAGTTTTTTTTTTAACTGCAGTCAGTTAAACTCTTCACTGTCTGATTATTAACACAAAGTTTCTTGTCTGTTCTAGTTTAAGTTTTGTACCTCATGTTCGTATTCCTTCAGCCTTAGATGTGGTTGAGTTGAGTTCCTGCAGAACATGTCGACTTCCAGCAGAAAAGTTCAAGGTGGACATGAGGGAAAATATGAGTAGCACCCACATAATTCTAAATTAGAGATAGAGGGAAACATTACGTAACTGCAATATTTTGGTGGCAATGTTGTGTTAATAAATCAATCAAAGAAAATGTATCTTAACTCGATTCTGCAAACAATAATCGAACATCTTTCTAACGCTCTGAAGCAACATTAGACAACATTAAGACAGCTGCTTCACAGCTGACTTTTGCAGAACTAAAATTGTTCATGGGGAAAAAAGGGGAACTGTGCTCATGAAAGGGATGTTGACTAAGTTATGTTCATTTGTATGGGCGACCTTGGTATAAATCTTTGAACTGTTTATATAAATTGCTTTTGCTCTTCAATTGGTCAATTTTGGCTTTCAAATGTATTTCTACTGTGGTAACATATTTTCTGGCCTGACCATATCAGTGACAAACATATAATGGACGTATAAAGGGGCCTCTGAAAAAAAAAAGGTTCTTTGTCTGTAAGCGCGGCCACCAGGTCTCCCATGAACCCACTCACAGCCCCATGAATAATTACACAAGGAATAAATAAGAGTTCTCACCTTTTGTAATTATTTTTGTCATGTTTTGTAAACAGACTGTTAAGGATGGTACTGATTCTCTCCTCGTAACATTCCGTTTCCTTTCACTGATTTCCTTTCACATTATTTGCCTGTTATTGCTTTGACTGTGGGTGTCCATTTGTTTTCTATTAGAGGTTCAGCTCAGAGCTGAATCCCAAGTGATCTGATTTCAAATGGATGCCTCTGAATGTAAATGCTTACACTCAAGAAGCCCCAAGGACGCTAGCCATGATATCCATTGGATATCATGGCCAATAAGTGATCCTCACATATCCAGTCTAAAAACATACCTTTAATTGAATTAGGATTTTTATTTAGCCATCCTCAAGTACTATTGTATATACGATTCAACTCATGCAACCCATCAACCAAAACTGAAGTTGTTACAAATATAGATGTTAGTGCTAGATGACGCTTATTTGATACGCGTCTGTATAACTCTCTATTCAGCATCCTCTCGTTTCATATGATTGTTTCTTTTCTTGCGAAGTCTCATCTAGCTTCTCTGCTCCTGGGTGTTATCAGCGTTGTATATTCGTTTTTTGTTTTTTTTCCCCAGTTTGAGTTAAAGGTAGCATTTGTCCATTCACATGTTCCTTATTTAGTTAAATTTAATGTAGGAATTATTCTTTTCGAGTGAAAGAACGCTTCAATCATCTACTTTGCCTCCTAAAATCCCCAAGGTGTTATTGTATTGCTGAGCTCACAAGTACATTCCCCTTAAAAAAAACATTGGAGAAAAAAAAAAAAAGAGAATTGCTTTTTACCATTCCCCAAAGTGTATTTATTTAAACTAATTCCATTCAATTACTTTGATTTTCTTTTATTATCTTGTTCAAATACTGATTATGAACTTGCGACTGTACAGATATGATAATGCATTTTCCGTTTTTCATTTCTTGTAATTAATGAAACATTGATTTAATCGGTCTACTGTTACAGTGCTCTGAAGTTAGTATTCTCAAAGTAATACCTTGAAGTAAAAATGACTCAGTCTTCATTGGCTGTCAGCATCAGTGGGACATTTTTCAACAAGATTCTACAGGATTGAATAAGGAGTAGAATAATGCCTGTATTACAGTAAGAGTCAGCTGGATGGAATTTTTGATGTTTAATTTTGTAATTCAGCTTGTGATCTGACATGGATGGCAGTACCGACACTACAAAACGTAAATCCTTTCTTTTTTTTATCACCCAAATAATAGGGACATGTCCCTTCCCAGGACCCACTGCAATGTGAAATGTTGATTGACATTAAATGAGGATTATAATTCATTAGGATAAGAATATCCTATTCTGCTGTTGTGTATTAGTCCCCGTCATCAATGACATGATGATTTGTTTTAGTGAGGGCTGGAATGAGAGCCAACAAAAAATGCTTTGGTAACATCATAATGATATCCACAAAAGAGCAATTTGTCTGTCTGACTTGGCAAAATTACTCAAGAACCATATTCTACCCATCTTGGGGGACTGATGAACAGTGGGTCAACAAAATATGCAATGACTTTATTGGGACTTTGAATCCCTTTTTCTCTTTGCGGATTGTATTTTTGATAATTTGATGAGAATATTTTGTCCAGTATTACATTATAATCATACAGCCCATAATGAATGATATCAGCTATCACATGGTGTCATTAAGTGAGATTTTATGTCCTATAGTTTAATGCTGTAGTACTTTTTATCATCTTATTTATTTTATTTGTTCAGATTTTTTCACAATTATTTTATTGCAAAACATCAGATTTTACATCAACGGTACTTTCTGGAAAAGCATTTTTTAATTGTTGGCCACTTTCTATCTGTTACATGTGTTTCTATTTGTGTGTCATTGTAGAACTGATTATTGGGAAAGAAAGGGATGTTATCCCGTACAAGCTGCAGTTTCGGGAACAAATACAGTAGAGTTGAACTTAACTGGTCAACAGATCGGTTGGCTGCCACAAGGTTAACTAATTTGTGCGTTAGCTTCTTCATTTAATTAATTTTTCAGGGAATATTTAATTGATGAACAAATACATTCTCTGTGCCTTGTGTTCACATGCATACCTTCTTGATATTTTTACTAAAAAGATTTTTTCATATATATATAAATTCTCTTGCTTGCCAATGAATTTGTAAATAGTCTGGTCTAGAGAAAGAGTATGAAGTCTGAAAACAAACGACATCTCCCCTTCGTTCTTTTTATATTGTCACATTTGCTTCTCTGCTAAACATATACGACTCCAAGTAATCTTCATCCATTATTTCATCAGCATTAAATCGACTCCTCTATCAAAGCAAGCTTAAAGATTTTCACAGAGTCTAGGATTTTTTTACACTTTGATAATTTGCAGGAGTTAAGACAGCAAGGCTCAGTTGCAACTACTGTTAATCATGTTTTCTCCCATAAGTCAATTGTTTTTTTTTTTGTTTTGGTTTTCTTTTTTACCTGTGTGAAATAATTGCAGTAGATAATAGTTGCAGCCAGGTAGGTAATTCTCTGTCTGCTTTGGGGAAAATCCCAATAACATGATTTTTTGGCCAGTGGCAAATGTAATCAAAAACAACCGCTTTATCACAGCTACCCTCAACCTCCGGACCAGTAGCTGACACAACTTGAAGCATCTTGACCTCAATATTCAAACCCACGTGTCAAAAATTAAACCCTCTTGCTTTTAATTTGATCTTTTTTTTTTTTTTTTTTTCTCAAGTAGCACGTGTTGTTGCAATGAGGTCTGTAAACGTAGTTAATTGCTTCTAGTCAGCAGCCGGATTCTTCACCTGCCATAACTTAAAATTCTCCCCCAAAAATGTGACTTTCTACTATTGGCTGAGAATTATTTGTGTATCTCTAGATGACTTTTTGCAATTTTGCAAATTGTGTATCAAATTTGATACAATCAGATACACGTGGTTTGCACATGTAATTATTTCAGTAAGTTTCTAGTGATTAAAGGATGTAGAACAAAACATCCTTTTTGTGTCTTTAGAATTTTCTTTTCTAATATTGTATGTAATGCTAAAAAAATTTCAGGTTTTATTTTGCCATTCACAGCAATTGAATAGTATCCTCGCTTGATCATTCTGGAATGATTGATAACTGTCGACACCAAAGGAGCACTCTTGTTTTCAGAAGGACATCTCTAACACTGTAAAGCCAGAGTGCCAGCCCAGAATGAACATGTAACAAAGTCGTATGTGCCCAGATTATCTGCGTGTGGCCGACATCAGCCAACTGCAAGATGCTGTACTTTACAGCATCAGAAAAGAAATTACAAAACTGAATTTTGAACTTGTTTTTTTGAAGTATGCAAACAAGCTGTATTTGCTTTCTCATTGTATAATACTAAAATGTTTGCACGGTTCTTTTCCCTTGTGTTCTAAAATTATTTTCTCTTTTTATTCTGCTCGCCCAGCCGTCTCATTCCCAACACTTCTATAATCACCCCGTTACCTCTCTTTTTACAATAACCTAGAAATGAGTCGGATTTTGTGAAACCCCCCTGTCATCCTTTTTTGAGTGAACATGCATTCATCCTTTATATTTGGAATTCATGTTGTCTGTATCCAACAGCAATTATAATCTGCCTCTTTTTTTTAAGAAAGCAATCGTTGCTGCACTTTAAGACAACACTACTTTGATCACAATTGTTTGCCACTCAAACGTCAGCAATCACCTCCATCCCCACCCCCCCATGACTTTTGATGCACTACTGTGACTTTTTCCTGCAATTAAAAGAACAACTCTGTTCTGTGTCTCGGTGACAGCCTACGTCTTTAGCAGCTCGACATCCCTTATTATCTTTACAGTCACATTTTTGAAGTCATTTATTTGCTTCTACACTTGAGACAGATTTTTTTTTTCTTTTCTTTTTTAAACATTTTACACTTTTAAGATTTCTCAACCAGTTTAGCTGACAGCATGAAAGCCTTCTCAATTTCAGACCAATTCAAATTTACCAAATTTACCAAACCAATTTAGTGAGATCACTCACTATCAACCTATTGCTTATTGAAGTAAAAGACAACATTTAAGTTTTTTTAGTATATTTTTTAACTGCCACAAATGAGTTGTGTAAAAGCAGACAACTTTCAGGAGATACATTACTAAATGTAGAAAACCTTTGTTCCCCTGTATTTAATCAGGTGAATTTGAAAACATGGCAAGAAAATTGTTTATTTCTGTTAGGAAACTGAATGAATAAAATGCCTTCTGTGTGGATGTTTCTGGAAATCATGGTTAGGGAAGGTCAGCCACTTAAATGATTTCTTGATGCTCCTGACTTGTCAGTGGTCAGGGTCAGCATGCGTCACTGTCAACCGCCATATCCTCTGAATCAAGGCCACAGTGTGTGTTTTGTTGAGTGACTTCATGGATAGAGTGCTGCAGTGTAGTGGAACAGATGACATCCTTTATGAATTAACCAATATCCCTATTATTTCTGTGTGGGTAGTAGCAACTGGACTAAAGAGGCTTCTTCAGTTGAACCGAAGAAGCCTTTTGGATGGGAGATGAAACGTCCTCAAGGGAAGAAAATCAAAATCCTGTTCCTTCTAGATAAAGGTTTTGACAAGAATTAACCATGACCAGGATGACTGAGAGCCTCCACAGATTTTCACAAAAACATTCAGTTTTTGTGCCCTTTAACGTGTGTATATGAATCTGCATGTTTGTGTTTTTTTTCAAAAATTTTCAGACGTCACCTATCTTTCACACTTTCTTAGCAGTTGACAAGGTTTGCAAGAAAGTTAACTTTTTTAGCATCAAGACTCTTTGTTTACCCACCACAACTCTTCCCAACTTCCTAGACGGAAACAAGTATATCCAAAACGTTTTTTCAGACTTCCTGTCCCCAAACGCTTGCTTAATCACAACCAAACTCAGTCATTTCCATGAAATCATGGGATGCCCAAGGGTAGTATTATAAAGTCAGAGGACATAATTATCATAGATGCTTTTGATTAAACCTGCATATATTGTAAATAGGCAAGAAGACATTTTTGGATGTAGAGAAAATATGTAGGATTATTCAGACTATGCCGGTGCTGATAAATGATGAAGCTACAACTGAAATGACAATGAGCCAAAAACATTATGATAATGTATTCCTAGTATGTTATGAAAAACTCTAGTCACTCGGCTTCTACTTCAGATTAGCGTGTGTGCGTGCGTGCGTTCGATCGCGCACATGCCCGCGCACATGCCCGCATACTTGTATGATGACACCAAGTCAAAAAGAGTTAAGACTTTTACCCACTACTTTCTTTACCACAACAGTCAGTGAAGAGGCATATTAGTGGAATTTTCCTTTTTAACTAAGTCTATTGCCAGATAGAATGTTTGAAAAGTGACACACACATCCCTAGACAGAACCATAGTCTTGAAATGGCAGAGCCTTTTCCCTGCACTTCATACACAAACACACACACAGACACACACACTCATTGAATACATTATTTCTCAAATAAATCTGATACCTGTCTGGAAGAATAGCAGTGTTTAGGTGTGGGTATGTCAGGCGAAGCTCAGTGGGATAGGATGGGACAATACGTTAAAGGTGTGATATATTTCTGCAAGTGTAACATACTGCATAGTTGTAATGCATTTTAATCTTAATGTCTGATGAAGATGCTGTTTATCACCTCATCTCCTGTTAGAACAACAACAAGGAGCTGAATTCTCAGAGACAGACCTTCAAAGCTCATTGTCTGTAACCTATTACCCAAATCTATTTCATTGCTTTCAAACTATTCATGAAAAGCACGCAAATTTTCACAAACACACAGAGCATCCAATTTGAAACATCACTTTTTTTCATTCATGAATTCAACCTGGGACCCATATTTTAGTTGTAATAGCTGAAAAACAAGAATTCCATGAACTTTATTTGTGGACTAGGTCTGTTTTTAACAAACCCGTCCCTGGAGAAGACTCTTTAAATCTAGACTGCAGGTGTGGGGAAGTCATGTTAGGATTGATTGATACACAGCAGAGTTTTTCTGCATGGTTGCACATTAGAAGCGCAGAGCGGGCCGTCAGACACATCTCGGGTGGGGTCTGACAGCTCTGACAAACCGAGGCCTCTTGGCAAATAATAGTAGTGCTCAGCTGAGCAGAACGTGGAGGAGACGGGACAGTGATTTACCTAGTGGGGAAATAGAGAGGGGAAAACCTTCAGAAATGGGCAGGATGGAAGTCCGGTCAAATAGTTTTGTATTACATGTTTAAGATAACCCGAGTCGTTCAAAGTGCTGTGTAAGCTGCTAGAGGCGTTTAAAATCAGCCAACGGGGGTTCATGTCATAGACCTTACCCAGCAGTCGAATGACAAGACTAATCCAAGGCAATGACAAAATCATAAGCAGAAATCACAAAGATGGTAAAAATCTGTTTTTAATTGCCATTTCAATTCCAAACATGGCTGAGTAAGCACAACTCTCTCTGAAGACATGATCAACATTGACTTGTTTGAATGACAGCAAGAGAGTCACACAAATGAATGCTCCCTGTGGGGAAATGAGAACACTCGCGTAATTGCTGCAAAGGAGCTTTTTATATTTATTTAATGTGCTGCAGCTTAAGTGGCCATTTTCCCATTGAAATTATGTTGTTTTTTTTTATTTCTTTTTTTGGTGGTTAATGTTTGGTGATTTGTTGGAAAATACCCTGGTGACTTGAACTGCAAATCCTCCAGTCTCTGCTATCAAGATGTAATGAATTTCAGCTGTCTTTGGGAAAAAAAGAGGCGTGCAAATATGTCCAAGAGCTTTTAGCATCACATCACTGAAGATGTACTTGATAAATTTGTCATAAATTTGTGATAAATTTAACCTTGTCTGATGAAAAGCAATATAAATGCTGCTTTCCCGAGAGGCATTTATAGTAAGTCTTAGGTTGTTTACTGAATTGTAAACTATAATCAACAAATTGAGGAGATATAGTTTGCCCAGATCTCAGCTGGCTTCACAGAACATCCCAAACTTTACTACTTGCCCAGAGAAACTATTTATAGTTGAAGGATTGTGACATTGCACTTAAGTGGTCAGGCAAAAACTGGAAGGGGGAAAAACAAATGCTTTCCCGTAGAATCATAAAAATAAAAAATAAAAAAAACGTCAGTGAGCCATAGTGTTTTTGAACAGATTAGTTAATAAATTTAAAAATGCACAAACTTTTTAATTCTAGGAATGGTTCCCTTGTTTGGAGCGAGTCTTATCCTGTGGTCATTTTTTTTCCATGAGATTTTAGTCATTGTTTGACTGGACACTTAGCAATCATAGAATAGAAAAAATAGAACCGTCCCTCACCTTTTGTTTGACAGTTTCAGAAGACTTAATAAAAAGTCACCATCAATCTCTCTTACTATCCCCATCACATCATAAGCTGATCCCTGGATTTGATTCTGTACTAACATGTTGGTGTTAAAATGGAACCACTGGAGGCCCCTGATTGGTCGGAGAGCTGCAGGATTTATAGCTTTTAATATTGTTGTAGTGAGCTCTGTGAGAGGACACCCACGCAGGCTGACATATGCACAGACGGTGGAATTCACCACATCTCACATCCAGTGGACCTTCTTGACAGCTTTACTGATAGTTGGAGTTTAGATGTATTAAATATAATCTTAAATGTAATCGGGATACAGCACTGTGCATGCATGCGTGTGTGCGTTTTTGTGTGCGTGCGCCTGCGCTCACTTGGTGAAAGGCGGATCCTGGCTACACATTTAGCCAGCATATCCCCTAGCCCATTAGAGCAATCTGCCTGTCTAGCATGGACTGTGGGCCTAGTTATTTTTTTATTTGTTTGTTTTTTCCATTTAACAAAAAAAGTGTTTGGGAATCATAGCTCTGCATTGGTCTTATTTTCATTGTTTGCAAGTGATAAAGCGCATTTGAGCATGTTCTTTGTTTTGAATCCAATAAGTCTGACTGATTTACAGCTCATGCTTCAATGATGCCACCATGTGATGATACCCTCAGGAGCTGATGCTGTCCCCTGACCCCTACTCATTTACTGCAGCTCATTAGTTACACATACATGCGAACAATATTTTTGTGTGTGTCTTTTCCACAGTCAGTGACCTGCATTTTTCAACTTTACCTCAGTAACAACGAGGTCACTCACTTTATTGTCTGACACTGATAAAATATCCAAAGGGAATAAATGCTTTTGCATTCAAGTCGCCAATCCCACTTTGCTTTAAATATAATCAAGGCTGATGGCTTGGGGGGGAGGAAATGGACTTCTAAACGGATGAATGATTGGAGACTGGACATGAGCAGACCATCTTAAATTTTGATTAGAGATTTCCATTTAGCAATGTGTTGAAAGCACAGAAGGCAAAAACCCAAAGCATGCTGCCCAGCTTTAAAAATGTACTATCAGGTCTGAGGTATATATGGAATGCGAATCAGTACGATGAGTCATCTTTGCAGAATCCAATTCTCTTGACCCCTACATACAAAGAAGGGCACTCTATCTCCTGTGTAATGTGAATTTTGTGTGAATTTAATTCCTTTCAGGCACAGAACAAACACACGGTGGGCTTTTACTGTGAGTCAATGAGTACAGGCAGAAAGGTCAGATTTGAGTGAACTCTCCCTCTGAACAAATTTCATTCATTTTTATTTTCATGTCTTGGGGTATTGAAATAACCTTGCTGCTGTCTTAATTAAGTTATCGGTCTCATTGGAGGACATTTGTGACAAATAAAAGAAAAATCGCTCGGAGCTTTTCTTTAGTAGTTGTTTTAGTCCAGTGTCTCCATAGATGCTCTGCGCTGTATGTACATAAAAAAGCATGATGGTTTCTGAACAATAAAAACATTGTTTATTCAAGAACTTGTGCACCTGGGGGTAAACTTGAGTCTGAATGTATCACAATACCGCTCACATTTTGTGCTACTCTGGCCTAGGCAATCAACCCATATATGGATTAGGTGAAATTCATTTTATTGTTTACTTATGCTAAAAAAAATTGGAAAAAAAATGTTACCCTGGTAAAAACCTTTCTATGTATTACAATCATCACGCCCACAGAAGGCAAACTCAGGCTTGTGGCAAAAATGAGAACTCTTACCAGCAAAAGCATAAACCCCTTTAAAAATCTCATTCTGCCATCTATATTAAGGGAAAGATTTTGAGTAACTGATATGAAGTTGCAACACACTGTTTTTCACAATTACATATTTCTTGACCTTTTCCAAATCTTTGAAGCAAAAAGTTCTTTAAATTTCATTGGTTCATAGTCTAATTACTGATTTATTGATGAACCTAGGGCAGTTTAATGGTTATATTTCAGGTAATCTAACTTCGATTGGATCAAAAATGTTGTGGCGTTTTGGTTTTCAGCAATAGAAAGTTTTGAAACTGGGATTTTTAAGTATTGTGATATTGGCTTGGATTACCATGCTCTCCAAAGGCATTATTTATTTGGGATGTGAGGATAAAGTTAACACTAGATAGGTCTAATACACTGTTTACAGTGCTGGTGGCTCAATACACCCATGACTTTGTTCAAGTAGAAAAGATGAAAACAGATCTCAGAGATTTTTCATTGAATTGTATTATTTTGTTTCAGGCTTCAAACATGGGAAACTGATAAGATTACTTGCTGAGAGTCTATGTGCTTGTCAGTCGGTGCCCTCCTCCGTGAGCCTGTACGACATTCTCAGTCCAGAGTTGACACCGTCACATCATGTTGCTCCTGTCAACAGCTCTGGTTTCTGATTATTGCCATTTCACTGACCTCCCATCTGTCTGCTTGCTTTTTGGTTTCCTAATCCTGTCATTTTCATACTGTCAGGCTTGAGGGGTGCTTGGCAGACGGTTGGACATGCGCACGCACGCACGCACGCACGCACGCACGCACACACACACACACACACACACACACACTATACTGATGCGAAGGAGCTAAGGCTTAATTACTGTCAATGACAGTACAGATGGCTGCATTAAGTGAAGTTAAAACGAACCTCTTGTGTAAGTCCCCAAGACAGACTCTGAGTCTGTCCAAGATCAGCACGAAGCTGAGGCACCACTGCTCTCTTTTGTTGAAATGCTGCTTCTATAATTTAAGGTTCTCTGAAACACAGTCACACATGATATCACATCTATAGTGACTTATTAAACACATCATGGCTTTCCCTGATCATTTTTCATACTTTTCTTAGCCTGCTCTGAGACTAACTATCGTGCTCGGCTAGAAAATCCTCTGTTAGATGGCCTCATGATGAACAGATAGTAAATCTGCACAGTGTAGGTCCGCTTGGGAAAAGTTTATTGGATATCATTGCATTGTACTGTTTCATCACAGCTTTACTGAAACTGTGTTGATCATATCCGGATTGTGACCTAGTTTGAATTTAATCACTTTATATTCAAAGCTGGAAATGATTTTGCAGAGGAGTCCCTTGAAGCAACAACAGTCCAGATAAAAACTTGATTGTTAAAAATGAAAGTGTGCCACTTCAGAACTTTCAATTCTTATTTCTAATGGCCAACTTTCATTTCAGCCCCCCAGCAGCAATGATTTATTTATTCATATTGAACTTGTTGGGTCTTTTCTCTTCACTTTTGCTAATCTAATGTGTGTCCTCTGCAGGGCCGTGCAGGAAGAGTGTTGTACACCATCATGCCCGTTGTTCCGGCATCGGCACAGAAAGTGTGTGTGTGAGCGTCCCAAGTTGGCTCTGCTGGGATGAACATGCCACTGCACCAAATCTCTGTCATCCCCCGTGATGTCACCTCATCCCGGGTGACGGGCAGTGGGAAAGCTAAGGACAAGGACAAGCAGGTATTCAGCCAACTAAAGTGATGATTTTCGTAAGCCAGCATCACTGAAATGTGTAGACATAGAGCCAATGGCCTACTGATCAGAACTGTTGCTAAAAGATCAATTTCAGCAACAGTTCAGTTTTGTCACATGGACAAAAAAACTTTATGAGGTTACTGCCAATGTAGACTTAAGATATGTTCCCTCAGCAGCTTCACTTTGAAAGTATTCAACTTGTAAAATAAAATAATATAAAATAGCTGGCTTTTCTGAAATAGTCAAAGGATATGACTTATTCATTCATCAAAAAGCATCTGCAAAATAAGGCATGATTAATGTTGCAAGTTTTGCAACAACAGCAGCAACAGCTGTTTCGCTGGCTTGACATGTTAAAACTTTACCACAGCAATAGCTTATGAACCTAATATTAACTGGCTTAAATGGACAATATACCATCTGTTATCTTATTTATTTAAAAAGCTGAATTTGTGAGTATCATTTGGATTTCTTTTTTTGTTTTGTTTTTCCATTTCTGAATAATGTCAATTTGCTTTTGATATTAATTATTATTAATCTATGTTATTGCTTTAAAATGACATTAAATCAACCAGGTAGGAGTGGCATGCCAGTAGTAATGCAACTTTAGAATGACTAATCAATCCACCCTGTAGTCTGGAACGAGAAACCCAGCAAAGAAATATTGGAGGTTTTTATTTTGCATAGCACATTATTTATCTCGGTTCTGAAGTGAACAAGGAAATATTAACTAGTCAAGTTCCACTTTAAAAGCCAAACAGATTGGCTATCACATAACTTTAATCAGGTTTCACTCTTTTCCAGTACAAAGTTTAATTGGGGATGTGTCACATCCCACCAGAATTGAATACTTATTTTGATTTATGCATCTTTTTTGTGTTTTGAATATTGAAAACAAACTGTCCAGGGGCCCACCCATTAAATAAGATTTTATTAGCTACCAGTAAGCTATTAAACCTATGAAATGAACCTCCAACAGTTCTTTTCTAGATTCCTTTTGTCGCTGTATTTATTTCATCACTGCTTCAGACTGATTCAGAATCATTGCTGCATCTGACACTTATAGATATGATTTTCAGTATCTATGAATAACACCTTTTAATTCATTGGACGGCATCAATAGTTCATGAGCAAGTTAGTTAAGTTGAAAGGTGTACCAAACTAAAATTTTCAGCATTAAGATATAATTGATTTTGAAAACCTTATTTTAACAAAGATCAGAAGAATATCAGGATTTTGAATTTTGCTACATTCATGACTAAACAGTTAAACAGAATAAACAGTTGTCCTATTTCAATACTTTGTTAAAAGATATGTTTTAAGTGTTATTTCCCTGTCCCAATTGCTAGAGGTTCCATTGTGCGTGCTTATCTTAAAAACAGCAGCTATGATTAGGCAGCATGGGGTTTCAGTGGTTATCTCTCTTGCCTAGCAGCAGCAAGGCCCCAGTGTCAGTCCCAGACTGTAGACTTGGAATGTTCTCCAAGCGCTTGTGTGTGTTCCCAAGTTTCCTCGCGCTGTCCAAGAACATGCAGCAGGTTAAGTGAAGGCTAAATTATCCGCAGACGTAAATGATAGTGATCAGTTCAATGAATCTATTTGTGGCCCTGTGATTGACATGCCACTGGTCCATGGTGAACGCCACCTCTTCTCCAATATCAGCTGGGATTGGTTCTAGCTTCTTTATGATCCTGTGTGGTGGATAAGTGGCACAGATAATGAATAACTAACTATAGTCAGAATTGCTGTATCATGGTAGAAATTGTGATTTTGTGGTATATTAGGGAGAAATTACCCTGTGATTTCCACTCCTAACAAATTACATAGAATCATTTTACAACTGATGTAGTCTCCGTTCTTGATAGATATTATCAACCAGGATTACTAAACAAAAAGGGCTGAGGGAGGATTGTGCAGCTTTCAAAAAAGCAACAACCTGTCTTACTGGAAACCACTCTACGATCATTTCATTGTAAACCTCGACAATAGGAAGAATCCAGATCCCAGTTGATAGTGGACAAGCAAAGATTAGCTTCATCATTTGAAAATAAACCTCTTAAAAAATTTGCAATCATTCCTAAAATACCTGCTTGGTACTCTTAATGGGATTTGCAACTTCTATATCTACAAAAACACCCCCCTCTTCCTGGATCGGGCTTTTGATGGCATCAGCACCACAAGAGCTCTCAGGATGCATTTGTTGTGTTGAGCAGCAGAACAAAGAGAGGTGCTACGACAATATGGCCTGGCCCCCTTTTTCCTGGACCTCATCACAGCACAATGCAGTATTGCAGTACAGGTGCTCTTGAGAGCCCTCTCACATGCTGCATATGGTGCCATGGCTCAGTGCACATGTGACAATTTACACAGAATGCTTTTTCTATTTTTATGCACAGTCTCATTATCTGGGTTGGATGTAGATGATATTAAAATAGATAGATGCAGGAATGTTTCTGCCCATAAATTTCAGAAGCAGAACTATGATATGATTGCAAATGGTAGGCTAGTAGACCACCAGCTACACCTCAAAGGTTGCCTATGTTCTCTTCCAGTCAGGACACACAGTGAACATTGATCGCTTCTTAAACCACACAGATGTGTGCACACTTAATTGACCAATCAGTATATCTGTTTTTAACTTGTTACAACTCATTTTTCATTTTAGGGGTGCCCAGAGAAAATTCTTTGATTTTCGGTAGCATTTATTTAAAAGCAAACAGATAAGTAACTGAGGCATAAAAAACATTTTGAAAAAAAATCCAAGAACTAAATTTCCATTTGTAAAGGGAGCAGCAATGATGCTGTGTACGCTTAATAAGCATAGAAAACATTTATAATTTAAAGCACTCCTCTTTTGCAGCACTTATCTGTATTTGGTGAGAGACCCTAGATTTTCAAAATGGAATGTATCGATATCAAAAAACTTTAATACTGTTATTAATTATTATCTTCTCCCAAATTTACACTTGTATCAAATATGTGAGCTAAATTATATTAATTTTCCAGGAACGTAATCAATGACGAAGCAAATCAGTGCTGATGTCTGCTTGTAAATGTGATATCTTTTTATTAAGATATTGAAATTTCAAGCCTGTCAATGGTTAAAGTTCATGTACACAAAAGTCAGGGCCTCAAGTTCGTCCTCCTGCAGTGTTTACTGCCACAATCTAACAATTCAAATCACGAATCTGTGTGCTCACCATCCACCTTCCTCCGACTGACCCTCATTTTCTTTACCGCGATGAACAAGTACATCAACAGAAGTGATTCCTGCCCTGCCTGTGGAACCAGCATATGAAGAAGGGAAATTGTGTACAAGGTGAAGAGAGTGTTTACTTTGAATGTTGATCAGCTTGGAGAGTATACGTGTGTGCATGTGCCACTTGTGGCCAGAGTTTAGTCACAGAACAAAGACCCATCAGGCCCTCTCAGACAACACAACTGGTCTTTTAGCATCTCGATAAAAAAGCTGAGCATTCATCTACTTAAAATTCAATGTTGGTCAGCTCCCCCTTTAAAGAAACACCCTCTCTGGCCTCTCATCCAGCACTGCTCTGCTTCACTTGTTTGCATCAGAATCCTCTTTAGATATATGCTCATGGGCACATTGTCTCTGCACTGTGGTCATCCATTTGAGAACTTATGTTTGGCTAGATAAATTGAGGTTCAAGAATATTCTATAAGGTGACTCAGAGGAGTCTGAGATTAAGAGTTTTTCATTTCTTGAGAAATGTTCCCAGACAGTTCTCTGCTGCAGCAAGTAATTTTGTCCGATTTTTATTTTGGTCTGTACTTTTGGGATAAGGCTTGCAGCACATGGATTAAGCATGAGTTGACTACCAAGTAAATGGTAGGCAGATGAGAATTGAGAAAAACAGGCTTCTTTCTGATCCTTTCACTATGTCATATTTCTCCAACCCCATTTCTACTGTCACTCTAGTGTTTTCGCTTGTGTGGTATTGTACGACAAAAACACCAACACAGGCAAGGGGGTAACGCACCTGTATCATTTACTTTTAATGTTTCACATGCATTCACACCAGTACACTTGATACTACTTTATATCTAGCATATTTTTGGGGAATGGGGCTCATGCAAGCAATGATGAAATGCAGATTTTAATTTTGAATAAGGTAGTTCTCTTTATTTGAGTATGTATAACCAAGCACCCCACTGGCTAAACACAGTGAAAAACCGGGAGAGTCAGTAAAGATATGCACATTCTGACTCACAGTGCCACACAGGCTATCATAATAATAACAGTAATCCAGCCAAACAGGTGTGAAACAGCACAACTCTACCTTATGCGCTGTGTATGCACAAAACAACATTCATGCAGATCGAAACAGAAAGCACAATTATTGTTTAACTTGGGCAAGGCATGCCGAGAAGCTCCGCCCGAGCATCCAAAGCTACAATATTTCACTGTATTTTTGTGTGAATGTGAAATGAAAACTCCTAAAAAGGACTGGAGGCGTCTGAGCAAGCTTAAGATTCAAGCACACTGAGGTTTCCTCCTCCGATGTTTAGTTTTTCTGCCTCCACTTGCCCATAGCAGAGCTCCTGGGCACTGATAAAGCTTTCTACTGGGCTTTGGAAAGACCAAGATCAAACACTGACCACCACAAAAAAATCCCCTCAAGCAGCAGAGAAGTGTTTGATGCATCTGTCATTGCTGATTCAATCGAGTTCTTCTAGTAGTGACTAAAGTCTCTTATCCCTTAAATTTTCTTTTTACTCTCGATTAAAAAATGATTTCCTGCACTTTGGAGATTCTTAGATGTTCTTGCTGAGAGTGCAGATTGCAGGTTAGCCTGTTTATACCCAGTGTATTGACCATTATCAGTTAATTATTTTCCAAACACAGTAAAAAATATTCTCAGAATGTATGGAAAATCTTTAGAAAATATGTTCCTTTGCCCAGAAGCAGGAAGGTGTTAGCCAAGCATTTGGCTCTTTGCTGTCCAAATCTGTCCCTGCCAGATTTTGATGCCCAGGGGCTTGCAAATCATCAAGTTATCGTCAAGGAATTCTTGAACTTGTTAACTTATGCATTGAATTCTGATTTGGGAATGCATGTGGAGAAATCTTAAAGTATTCACAAGCTCTAAATGTAATCTATTTTTTTTTTTTCAAAACTACTTATTTGCCTAACTGATAATTCTTTTATTTGACTATTAATGTTCTCTTTGGAACACACACTGTCATAATACAACTTCTGTTCCAAAAGCACACATATTGTTTGCGAGATACATCTCAAATGGACCAGTACCTGGGTCGTAAAAATGTAGACATGCACATATTTCCTCTAAGTCCTGTCCTCATGCAAGTACACAGGCACATGTACTTTATTCAGGTATAGAGGCTTTGAGTCCAAACAGGAGCCTCTGCCACCTAGAAAGCAGAAGCTGGTGGAGGAAGATAACGCAGAAGGAATGAGTAGTCTCTCTGTATTCGCTGCAGTTATGAAAAAGAATAAATCCTATGTGTCAGCAAATTAACAGGCATTATATATGTTCACTCCAGCTCTCCTCAAACCATGGAGTTCAGGAAAACGCATTTGCTCGTACGCTTCTGATACACACTACAAAGTAACTGCAAGTAAAATGGCAGGGCCGCATTTATTGTCTGTGCACTTGCAGTTTGTCAGAGAAATCAATTTTTAGGACAATGATTGTTCTATTGATTGTCCTTCAATCAGTTAAATGTAACATCCACAAAAATATCAGCCACATATTCAAGTTCAAGCTGTAAAGTAAAGTAGGTATTTTAGGAACCAACTGAAGTCAAAGTCAAAGCTGCTGTCTAATGCCTTTTTTCAAGACTTGTCATGAATATTACATCAGCTGTAGATTAAACCTGTATTTGTTAAGTGATTCCGCATTACCAAAAAGATCCACTACTGTGTATTTACAGTTGTAAACCGCTGGTAGATTTGAAAAGGCTCAGATATCTCAACGTCTCACTATCTTGCTTTTTTATTTATATAACCTTCATACTTAACTTAGTGTGCACTTCTCCTGGTACACATGGAACATGCCAGCAGCTGCTGTTGTTGGTTTGCCCTTCTGCCAGACTTAGATGTGTCCCACTGGAATTGGTTGTATTGAACCACTTGACGCTGAAGAGCTCAAAAATCTAATTAAATGTAGAAGAGCAAACACGATGGCCAGGCCTTTGAGGACTTTGACTATGCTAAAAATATGGGACTTTGAATTACCTATTTAAGGAATGCTGCAAGGGTTATTGTCTTTCTACTGGGGAAAAATTAAACTCTGCAATATTTTGCTTTCTGCAAATATTTTTTCCCAACCATAGAAGCATTATATACTCAGAGGGGAATGGAAAGAAACAATAACAAAGCATAAGGCAAGAATTTGTATGATATTGAGTCAAAAGAGAATTCACTTTGTTTCTGGGTTGGGGTGGAAAAATTTATTTGTAGTATGAGTTTCAGCAGTTCTGAAGAGTTCCTTACAGCAGAGGGAGAATAGGAACAAGTCTTTTAATAAATATCGTAACCCCATTACCTTCAAGCACCCCCAGCTATACAAAGGAAAACAGTAAACTTTTTTATTGTCAATATGTTAAGCCATATTTTTTCAATTGTTTTTATTAAACCTTATCCGATAGATAAATAGCTCGTAACCTTTAGCAAATGTGTTCAGCCAGGAGCAGGAAAAACTAATGCACCTGAACTGAACCTCTCCTTAGAATTCCACAAACGAGAAGAAATACATTCAAGTGACCAAATTTAATTTACTCATGAATCAGAGCCTGAAAGACTTGGCATGATCGCACCTTTTGTTAAAGTGCCAGCAACACCTAAACGAGGAACCAGGAAGAAGCGGGAAAAAGGTTTGCATGCAGAAAGTTAAAGAAGTCAGACAAGAATGTTTAGAGGTTCTTAAGCTTTAAGACACTTATGATCTCAATCCACCCGTCCACTCTCCTGGATTATGAGCTGCTGCCTCTGCACTTTTGTCCAACCAGAATGTACCGTCCTGCTTCTCTTTACTCAAAAGTTGTCTTTGCACATTTGTGTAACCAACTATGGAAGGTTTCTGATTGCTCAGGGAAATCTGCACTATTCTTACGTGTGTGTGTGTGTGTGTGTGTGTGTGTGTGTATGTGTGTGTGTGTGTGTGTGTGTGTGTGATATAATGAAAATCCATCTCACACGGTATCCCTTCCCCTTGAACATCTTGCTTGGAAGGGTTTTGTCGCAGTTTTATGTCTCTCTCTTAATATTTTTCCAATAAGATTAGGCTGTTGTGTTTCCAGTTGTAGAGCACATGAGCTCCTGGAGAAGTACTTTGTTAATGTACCCAAAAGACTATTTTGTTTTTGCACACAGTCCCTGAATGTTTTGATTTTCTTTCTTGAACCGACCACTGCCCCAATTCCCTTGTTATTCTTTCACTGTATCCAGACAACTTTGTTGTTAAAATCTCTTTGCCTTTCATTCACAATTGCGACCATGTTGTGAACTGTTGTTGTCTGATGATGAAGATACCGCTATCATGGTTGCTGCATTATTAGTAGTCATCTATCCAGGCTAAGTGTGTTTTCAACTTTTTTCTGTAAGTTTGACTATCATTCCTTTTGCCATAGATTACCAATTTACTTGAACGTTGCAACATTGCTAGAAGATTGTCCGAAGAGACATGCACGATTGTTGTGCTGTACTATTTTAACAAAGAATTATGGCCCCGTCATTGAGAGTTACTGAGTTATTCGGAGATTTTAGATTTGTCCCAATTGAAAGTCTCATCTTGGACTTTTTACTTTAATTACAAATGCAGGAACACTGGAATTGGGGTGTAATGTTCCAATTTTTTTTTTTAATCTATCCAATTTTCCTTAGAATGGAAAATGTGTGCATATGCTCATACAAAACTTTCATCTCTCATACCTCTACACGAACCAGAGGAAATTGAATCCATCTATCCACTATGTGATTCAGATCTGCCCCGAACAAGAAGAATTCTTGGCTGATCCATGCTCCACCCCTCTACTAAGTTAAGTAGATCTCAAACCGTTGTTGTTGTAATTTTGTCTCCACCTAAGAGATAGACAAAAAGGAAATGGGAGTTACGGTGAAATGGGTTTAATCAGGAAATGTTTTCATTAATTATTTAATGCTGAATCAAAGGTTTTTGTAGTTAACCATTCACCCTGGTTTCCTGATTTATTGTGCTTGGATAGCTTTGAGGTTCCTTTGAATAGGATGTGATGGAGTCACTTTCTGTGGTAATTGACATGATGGACATAATTCACCATGTGTTGTTGTGTGCCTGTTCAATCAGCTTGGTGGTTAATTCTACAGTGAGTTGGCTATTGGGAACATGGTCCACTTATGGAGGCCAATAGCGCACAGATGATAAGATGGGCAGTGCAAGACAGTTTCTTTTGGTTCTTCCAAAGAATGAAGAAATGACATGCCACTATTGTCAACATGAGGAATTGCCTGTGAGTTATTTATCATAGATTCACTATCAAGTAAAAGTTTACCATACCGAGGTATTCCTGCAGGGACCTCACAATGCCCGGCTGTGGGGAATTTTAGGACCGTGTCTACCTTAGACGGAGTTGCACCTGCCCTTCCTTGGTGAGTCTGTCTCAGAAAGTCAACAGTGGTCAACCCAAACTGGCACTTAGCTGGGTTGACGATTAGTCCATGCCGACTACGACGCTCGAGAGGACCCACAAGTTGATCAGATGATCGGCTTTGGTGGCACTAGCATCAAGGATTAGATCTCGGTACATGAATAGGAAGAGCAGGTCGCGTAAATCCGAGTCCGTGAGGTACTGCAATGGTTGCATAGCATAATTAAAGTCTAAAGGCCCTTGGTATTATCTGTGGACAAGGTCCACTTTCAATACAATATCTTTACCAGCCAGGTGCACAGAGAGCCCTAAATGTGTGGCACTGGATAGCAATCTAATGTCATGGGCAATTGTGGGCACCATGTATGATGGTGAGGTCCAAGGTCTGCTCAAGCTGTTAACATTTGCCAACATGTTTCATATTGTCCAACTCAGTCCTGACAATGGCGAGCCTGGCCAGTTGCCTCACTCGGGTGTGAACAGGTGGGCCAATGATGCGATGCTAAATCCAGTTCACTGCTTAAAACCGAAGACCTTTCACAGCAACCTGTAAATTTTACTAAAAAGTGCTTCCTCAGCCTTGCTTTAAGTGCCAGCGTGCATTTTTCTTCTTTTGATACTTTGAAGTTTTTCTCTGCATGTTCCCAGGTTGTTTATTCTGCAGACAGTAGAGCCAAAAAAGGAGCCTATAATGTGCATGTTTTGATCAAGACATATTTTGAATTTATTTTGAATTTAATGATAGGACTATATTTAGCTTAACCTAATTCCAGTCTTGCAATTAAGGTATCACAGGGGGGTTGCAGATCTGTCTTCACTGATGTATCTGAGTCATAATTTGACAATGACGATGAGATGTTGGAAAAAATATACAGTTGATTATGAATATAAGTTAGGGACGTGACCAGTACAAAAAATGAAAATGGTCAGAGCCACTTTGAATACTTGAACTTTCAGTATTTTACTCACGGTCTGTTTTCAGGAACTGCATTTAATATAAACAGTATCATTAGTTTAACAGGTCCCTGATTCAAAGGCACTTTCTTGCACGGAAAAATAAATAGAATATTCATTGCACCTGATTATGGCTTCCCTCTGTGTAGCTACCTTGCCATGGTGGGGAGGCTTGTGTACTTCCATGACCCTGGAGGCTATACCGGCAGGGGTTATACCCCTGTTAGGTCAGACCAAGTTGGGCAGGTGTCAGGGTAGAGGTCAGGTAAAGGCAACACCTGATCCTCCAGGTTGGGGTTTGGGCGTGGGGCTTACAACCTCACCCCATAAAACAATACCTGTTACAATATGCAAACAAGAAGATTATGGCTGTGCGGTGCTTTTGCTCAGCATTTTTGTCATAGTCATCATTCTGACTGTTTTAGGTGCATGTTGGCATACACACACCGAATGCAAACCAATTTCTGGCTCCGTTCTGATTCTGTTTTGGTCTTAAAAAAATGAATAGAATATTCATTGCACCTGATTGTGGCTCTTTGGTGCTTTTGCTCGCTGATTTTTTAATAATCATCATTCAGATATGTTTTGGGGGCATGTTGTTATACACACACAAACACACACACACACACACACACACACATGGCCATGCAAAAGTAAGAAATATTTTTGAAAAATACAGAGGCATTCAATTTTGAAGCCCATTTCCTGTAAGGCTTTTTTTTCTTACTTTTTAGTAAATCTGCACTGTTGTAGGTGTTTCATCACTGCAATGAAATATTCAAAGACAACTCGGAGGAAGCTATCAAATTGTGGATTCTTACAGGGCACATCATTTACTCTAATTGTCCCTGTGTAGCGTAGACGATATAGTTGATAAATCAATCAATGTAATGATCTGGTGGCATACACAGTCTCTGTCTGTGCCATGCTGATTCTTATCCTTCCTGCTTCATAACTCAATCAAACTAACAGCCACCAACCTCAAAGTTTTAAATCAGCTTTTTAACCATATCTTATCTCCAAAAATAAAACTAGAATCACAGTTGACAACTCATGCAGTCATTTTGCATTGTTTAAGATCTAAATGAATCTCTTGAGGCTTAAAATAATCACCTTCTCCCCATTGTGCTTTACAATTTACATAAATACAAAATGTATTTGTATGTGTACATGTTTACAAGTGACACCACAAATAGTTTTTGTGCTCCGGCTCTTAGACTCAGTCTTTGCTTAGAGATGACTTGCAGTTCAACATTCAAAGCATTATTAATCTTTCAGTCTATCTTCAAATAGCTTGCAGTTAATTTCTCATCACATTTTTGCAAGGCTCAAACAGGAAACAAAACACAGATTTTTAGGATAATAATAAATTATAGTATTTCTACATACATGGCCTGGCCCTTGAAGGTTTGTTCCATATATAAGTTGAGAATAATTGTCAGAAACATTAAATGTTAAAATACCATTAGAAAGAGGTCTTCGAACAGTCCTAAACGGGTTAAATTGTGTACACCGTACTCATCCAATCCCATCCCTGCATAAGGATGGCACGGCTGCATGAGTCCACAAATACGTGGATTTCTTATGAGGCATTCTTTTAGCACTGCAGCACACAAGAACCCCGGCCTGGCATTGACATTCAACATCTGTCTTAAGGACAGGTGGAGTTTTGGTAGAGCAAACTGAATGAGCAGGGGGTGGAGGGGTGTCAGGAAAGAGAATGAAAAGAACTTGACAGAGTGTAGTCTGTTGTACACAGCATGAAGGAAGGAAAGGATGGAGAGTAACATGTTACCGTAGAAACGGAAAGGTATCAGAATAGAAGGTATTTAAAAGGCTTAAAGCAGAAGAGACAGCAGATTAGAATTAGCTTTAGCTTTCTGGGCACTGTGGTTCAGAGGAGAGACACGCTGTAAAGAAATCTGACTGTGACTGAGTTGATTCTTGGCGATTTCAGACACAATGTCAAAGTGTCCTTGGGTAGGACATTATTCATTTTATCACTATGTGACACTGTGTGTGAATGAATTACGCAAATTAGGTAGAAGTTTTGAGTCAAGTTTGTTTCTCTATTAGCATAGTGTATGTTTTTTAATTCTAACACAGCTATTATAGCAGAGATTTTCTTAAAAAATCATTAAAACTGATGGAGTATTTGCAGGTGGCATTGTGAACAGGTTGAAGAAAATGATGAATGAAAGTAAATGTTTACAAGACGGTTGTGAGACCAGTGATGCTGTATAGTTTGGAGACAGTAGCACTGAAGAAAAGACTGGAGGTAGTGGAGATGAAGATGTTGACGTTCTCTTTGGGAGAGACGAGAATGGATAGGATCAGGAATGAGTATCAGATGGACAGCACACGTTAGATGTTTTGGTGATAAGGTCAGAGAAGCCAGACTGAGATGGTTCAGTCATGTTCAGAGGAGGGATAGTGAGGATATTGGTAGAAGGATGCTGGGATTGGAGCTGCCAGGCAGGAGGTCTTGAGGAAGACCAAAGAGAAGATTTATGGACATTGTGAAAGAGGTCATGAAGTTAGTTGGTGTGAGAGAGGAGGATACAGAGAACAGGGTTAGATGGAAGAGGTTTATTGCTGTGGCAACCCCTTAAGGGAAAAGCCTAAAGGAGAAGAAGAACGAAGAACTAATAGAATGTAGACTTTCATGTAATTTGTCAAGGTCATTTGAACACAACATATGGGCCAAGTAATCTCTTACAAATTGTTGGGGGGTTGAAACTGAAGTTATTTTTCAGGTTTCTTTTTCACCCGTGGTATTTTTCCATATAAAAAGATAATGTAGTTAGGCTGATTAAAAGTCCAATCAAATTCTACATGCTCTTGACGTCTGAGTGTTCCTTCTTTATGTTGCAGGAGTGCTGTTGTTTCCTACTCTTTTATCTATTCAGGTATCGGGCTCTTCAGAGACAGATACCATTCGTAATGCAAATCTGAAACCGCTGAAAACGCAATTTGAATCAGAAAAATGTCTACTCCTGTGAAATCATGGTAAAGCCTATAAGGGCAGTAGCAGTGGATACTCGGCAGTCATCTTGATTGATGTGTTTATTGGAATCCTCACACATCCGAGGAAGCTGATAGCTGCTCCATTTTCCATTGCCTTAGGTCAGTGTGCTAGGGGTGATTGCAATATTTGGCTTTTGACAGCTTATGCACAAACAGACACTGCTTTTCTGTCTCCTCATATATATCTCAAGGCGATGGCCTCCCTGTGTCTTGCTAATAGATTAGAATTGGGTTATATTTGAAACATCAACGACAAGATCTCAGAACATCGGACATGATGAACACAGAGACAAATGGGGAGAGAGGAAGCGCCATAACCATGGAAACCACCATTCGAGGCCTTTTTTCTTTGGCCATTACCTGAATTGGTGATGTTTCTCCCTTCAATTCCCACCACAAGGCCTCCCTTGGAACTAATTCAAAGTATAAACTAAATCTTGAAACTCATATCTGTTAAGGTCAAAGTAATCAAATAGAATATCATTCTTCAGGGAGCATGCTGCGTATACACTGCAAAAATCAGCAATAATGTGTTTACGTGTTTGACGATGCATTCCATGCTTCAGCGATGAATCACATAGTTAGCACATAGTGTTGTTTACAGCTATAAGAAAAGGATCAGAGAAAAAGACGTTTGAATCTTAAAAAGGAAAGCTGCTTGACCATAAGTGACCATCACTTTGTCAATCTATTCAAAAGCCTCTCACTGAGCATGCAGCATTAACTGTGACAACTGAAGACTCTCTTGTTGAGTGAACATTTTGAACTTGTTTATTTCAACAAATAATAGAATGAATGAAAACCATCTAGAGTTTTCTTGTGCGGCTTCAGTGTGTGCAAATCTGGATGACAGAAAAGGATTTATGTCTGGAATTGAAAGCAAAACCTCTGTGTGTAACCATGTCATGTAAGAGAGTGTGTATCATCCACTTTACAGACACAAAGAAATGAAGCCAGTCATGTTATTCCTGTAATGCAAGACCAAATTTCAGACAAGATAAGTAATCGCTCATCATTTAGTAAGGACAGTCCTATTTTAGTGGGTGCTAGAAGAGAATGAAATACATTCTTCCTATTTCTGAACTGGTGACAGCACATACTGCAACTGATTTTTCAGAAAGCTGCTGACCAAACACCCAAAAAAAGCCATATAATAGTTCCTCTATATGAATGGAGGTCTGAAGAGTGTTCTGTTTTTGTGTTTCATGAAAATGGGATGTTCGATGATGGCTTTCTTTCTAAAATTCTTGTCACTTAAAAAAACATGTTTTACTGAATAAAATCACTTCTATTGCTATTTCAATTGAATATCCATTGAATATATATATATATATATATATATATGTATTTTTTTATTTTTTATTTTTTTTAAATTGCAAATAGTTCTTATATATATATATAAAAGCTACAGAAAACCTAGTAACCAGTCAAAGTTGCAATCTGATGTTTTGGTTCCTGTTCTTGAATACGTTACTCATGCATTTATCATACGTGACCATACAAGATGATTGATTGATTGATTGATTTTTTTTTTTTCTTTTGTAATTTTATTTTTTATTTTTTTAAACAGAAACATATTATATGCTGTACAAGTTTTTGGCCCTGTGTCTGCTTCAAGCCTTTATATCATTGTGTGTTCAGCAGCTGTTGTAAAGGTGAGGTCAATTCACAAGGTTGCGAATTTTAGAGGGAAAAAGGTCCTTTGCTTTGTTTTAATACTTCTTGTCTGATGAAGGAAAAAAGTTTTTAAAAGTTCTGGATAAAACACTTTAAAGACAAAAGATGCAATGATGTTTGCATTCAGACATCACAATCGGTCTGAATACAAATTTCTGTTCTGTTTCTTATTGAATTGAAACACTTCATTTTTAAAGTTGAGACTACCTGGATATAGGTTTGACCCGAACTGATCATGGAACTGTGATTTCAAGTTTTGAATAAGTTTGCAAGTTGGTAAGAAATTGAAATAAAGATGACGAGCACAGAGTAGACAGTATTTGTCAGGTCTAGGTAGTGGGAGATTAAAATGGTGGAAAAATGAAGGTTGGTGTGTGGTGCCAGCTGGGAGCGATGGGACTCTGACTTTACACATATCATATCAAAAGAGTAGCTATAAAATGTAGCCTCCTCTCCTGAACACATTACTCCATCTCACTCTCTGCCTCCCTCGTCTTACCCTGACGTGAGGTGGATCATTTCTGTGAATGCAAGTCCTAATAGTTTGACATGCAGTTCAAGTTTTCTTTCACAGAGACAATCTCAATGTCCCGGGGAGTCTACTCATTCTCTTTTACTTAAAGACAGCAGCCGCTGGAGTCAAAATTCTTCTTTTTTTCTAAAAAAATGTGTGATATTGTTGCTGTAACTTTTGAAAAAAAAACCCTGTAGGGTTTCAGTCAGTTAAGATGCATGCCATGTAAACACAGCACTGCATTTTCAAAATTTAGTTTGACGCTATGATCTGCTTCACATGTCATTGTGCCATCTTGCAGTGTTGAAAAAAAATGATCTGAAGAAACCCACTGAAGCTCTCAGTTTCCTCACTGTGAGCTGCTCACAACTGTGCCAGGGTTCCTATCAGTCCTGAATGAGAAGTTTCACTCAGAAATAAGACGTACACTGTGAGCAAGCATTGATGACAGCATTGAAACCTATTAATCAGGGATTAGAGTGGAGGTGCCAGCAAGAGATCAAAGTTGAAGGATATTAATGACTGGGGTATGCAGCTGCATGCGTGCCTATGTGCGTGTAGACAGGAGTCACCTCTAGAGGTAAGTAGTACTTGTCTGATAAAGTATCTTGTAGACTAAATTATCTGAAACCACCATTTAAAACTTTTGCTATCACCAAGGTTCAAAAAGATAGAATATAAACTCTTGTTTTTATTTTTTATATTACACTTTCAAAAAAGTGTTTCAAAATAAGAAAAACTTTTTAAATACAAAAGCACATTTCATTTCCAGACCCCTAAACTTTTTCTCATTTTTAACTTCGTTTTAAATTAGACTTTTTCAGAGAAAAAAATCTGAAAGAGAAAGTTTTTCAGCAGCAACTCACAGCCAGCTGGAGGTTTGATATACTGGTTTGACCCCAGGGTTCATGATCAAGTCAGCAGAGGGCAGTAGAGCAGCCGGTGTGTCTTGGCCAGCGCTTGACCGGTGAATTAAAATCTGGAACAACCTTTTGATGCATACAAACTATAAATGTTGTTCATCCTTCTGGTGGTTAATTCAAACAGTTTGCTACTCTTTTCCAAACCAAAATTCTTGTTTGGAGGCAATAAAGCAAGACCCAAAAGTGCTGTAAAGGTGCTTTATTTTCCTCAAAAATCCTGAAAAATCAGAATATAACTTCCTATTTTCAGTTACATGCTGATGATAGAAGATCCAGCTCATTATATTCAGCATATTTTACCATCAGGAGTTCCACTTTTACGCGCATGTGTCCATTTTTTCAGGCATTCAAAATGCAAATGTATCTCGCAGTAAATTCCCCATATGAAAATGAACCGCATTTAAAGGCAAATAGCTGCTGCTGCTGCTTTTGGTCATATTTATCTCAAAGCCAAATAAGGCTGGACCCTTCAAATTGGCAATCACAGTGAGAAGGTGGAGGACAGCTTCATGGCTCCTTCCTTCATCAGTCATCCGTGTGTTGTGGTACGATGGTTTTGTAAGTCCAAGGCTCCATGCCTCAGGTAGCCGTCAGTTGAATCCCACTGGTACACAGATTTCAAAGCATTTACAAACAAGGTGAATTGAAGAGGAGGCAGTCTGAGGATACAATGTACACTATAGTCTTTTGTTCAAATAATAACCACCCAATCTGAAGATGCCAATGGAAGAATTAAGATCAATTTGCTTCTTTCTAAAGTTAGCTCCTTTGTTTGGGTGGATCAGAGGTAAACCAACTCACCATTGCAACAAACCTGTCTCCATTTTGTCCTGAAACACACAAAATGAATAAGACTGCAAACATTTTTTAATCATAAGAGTAGGAAATGAGATTGCACAGCATCAAGTAAACAATGAAGCTGCAAGAAATGGCTTAACCTAAAGATGTGGAAACAATTGAGAATTATTTCTCATTTTGTTTGGAACATTATCACTTGATTACCTTTTTATGTCAGCTTCACATAGATATGTTGTGAAGGAAAACCGCTGAATCATATCTAAAAATATTTCCAAATGATTCCACTCCACTTCCTTTCAACAGTTTTGGGGCATGAGATATAGATGCATTCGAGCCCAAGTCATGTTTGTCTGCCACGTGCTTCCTGGAGAGGGTTTCCACATTGCGTGGAAGCCGCGCATGAACCAGACATCCTCAACAAGGCTTCGAAGGAGGCAAAGGAAGTAGTTGAAGTAGGCGCTGTGATTATATGATTGCATGTACAGTATTTTTAATCAACCAATTTGCATTGCAGCATTCACCACCTGTGCAGGGTCAGCATTAGGCCACCATATGGTTACCAGCAGGTGATGATGTCATTGCTAGTGGACAAATGCCGAAAGGGGAAGGGTGAATAGTCTGGCAGGAGTCTGTTTAGCTGTAATTCGTATGACCATTCAATGCAGATGTTATGAAGAAATGCCAGGTTAACTTATCTGTTGTCTGTACTGTTTGAGAGACAGGATTGTCTCATCTATCTTGCAGCTGATATTTGAAAGAGACCGAGCTGAAGCTCACATAAAGTCAGCCTACCCATCAATTTTATTATTGTCTTTCCTTTGATAATTAATTAGTTTATCTACCCCCCCCCCCCCCCAAAAAAAAAGGGGGGAGGCACAGAACTGCTATAATTACTGATACCCGTGGTCGTTTGGTTTGGCTTTAGCATTGAGTTACTGAATGTGTATCTCTATTAATAACCACACCGTAGGCAACGTGGGTGCTTTAGTCATTTGTGTCCCTGTAAGCCAGTGTGGTTAATTGTGTCAGACACACCAGGTCAGTAAGTTCTAATGTTCTAAAGCACAACAAGCTATGATCTCAACCACTTTGAGTCCTCTCTGTCACATCACTGTGAAGGATACTTAGCAAGGGAGATTTATACCAATTAATGCAGCCTAATGTATTATGGACTCATGGATGAACCTTAGTGAATAATAATCCTGATTATGATGAATTATGATTATGTGTGATGCAAAATACATTACAAATGTCTTTCATGTATCATGCATTTATCATGATTGTGAGGATAAATGTTTGCTACCTACTCCTTTTTTTTCCAACTGGTCCTTCACTGACCCTAATGCGCCAAAAAACACCAAAGTCATCTCAAGGGTATCCAGTGACGGCTGATGATCAGTGCTTATGTCTATTTTTAAAAAATAACCACAAGTGTGTAGGTTTAAAAGCATTTATCAAAGTCTTTTTGAACGACTGAATATTTTTGTAAAGACCTCTGGTTTGACTGTCCCTTGATCTGTGGACTTGCTATGGAATCAGAAGATTTTATGGCTTATGTCTTTTTCTTATGGACGGATGTGACAGCATCGACTCATCCAATCTCTACTGAGTTGAAGTGTACTAAGACTGCTGCTCCCTCTTTGATAACACACCATGTACCTGTTTATCACTAGATTGCTTTTGAAGAACAGTGTGTTCTGCTGTATTCCATAACAGTGAGTCACTCATTAGTGATACAGAGCTTTAGCACACTGTACTGACATCTGCTGCCTTGAAAGAACCAGGAGAAAAAGACTGCATCATAACAGACATTTACAAAGTCTCAAAGCGCACTGCGTTTATGTTTTGATTAGTGGTCAATTTGACCTGACTGCAGTTAGATGAAATCTGTAACAACTTCGATAAATGTAGCTGGCCTTGCTGTCTATGGTTCTATTTGGAGATGAGGTTTCTAACATCTAAACATAGCAAAGAGAATCTCTTTTTGATCTAAATTATGATGAAAATGAATAAATGAAACACTTTATGGACATCAGACAAAAGTTAAAGCATACACATGTGATGAAATAAATGATTTTCGCAGCAATATAGAATGCATTGGTTTGTGCAAGCTGGAGTGAGCAAATGTTTCAAGACTCCAAAGATATTTTGACCATTTACTAAATTTCAATCATGCATTTTAAACGTACACTGATCAGTACATCCTACCAGTGTGCCTTTGGGAGAATTTGAGGGTCATTGTGTCAAATAATGTTATCTGTGCTGCTTGACTGTACCAAGTACCACATTTTAGGCTGATAAAAAGAGAAAAAGGCACAGAAAGCCAAGGTAATTGTACTTCCTCAAGTAGCCACTTGAGTCAGTCCAATCACAGTCCACTAAATATGTTTGTATCCAAGTACAAAGCATTGCTTGAGTTTCAGTTACAAACTACCAATCACAGTTAAGAAGTTGTATAACCATAAGAGTCTTGTTTTTGTGACAAAGTTATATATATTGAAAGTTCTCCACTGTTTCATGAATTATACAGGCATGTTGGTTTGGGATTAATTGGCAAAAAGGACAACTTTTTAATTGAATACTTTACTCTGTTTTTTAACTGTGAAATCATTTGACAACTGACCCAATCATCAACTGGACTGAAATTGGGGGGCAGCCGCACACTTTGATATTTCATTGTTTTGAGGTTGTGGTTCAATATGACCTCAATATGACCTTAAATCATTGTGATCCCTGATGTAAAACTCACATTTGACTGGGCCTGACACAGCCAAGGGGTGGATCATGTTGCTAACATTAACTTTGATTTTAAGATGGTTAAACATTTTCTTGACACTCTGTCATTTTGATCTATTCCATCTTCAGATAATTAAAGAAGCAAATACAGTTCTGAAACTTGCAGCAAACTTTTGGGAAAAATGCTGATTGGAAAAAAGGTCAGACCCCTATAATAATGAAGTTCAGCCTTGTTTTCTACATATAACTTAAGACAATATTTGACTAACTTCAAGGCTAATAAGCTGCATTTTTATCATTTGTGTTCTCTGGATTTTCTTAATCCCCAAGGTAACCGCATGTGCAGAAGGCTTTGTTATACAGCTTAAAGATAAACCTTCAAGTTCAAAATACTTTTTTGTGCATGTTGGCTCGGAGATTTCACAAAACATTCACTTTTACCAACGAGTCCCAGCATTTGCATCTTCCTCGGCCTAGTATGAACGCACACTAAGATTGTGATTGCTGTCATCAAGCACATGCTGGTCGACTCCATAGCCCTGTCTCAGCCCCACAGCTGGGCCAAGAAACATCTGAAAAGAGGCCAACTTAAAAATTCCCCTCCTTTAACCAGGGGCACTCAACTGGTATATTATTAAGGATGGTCACAATGAGAACCCACTTCCATAGTGGTCAAACTTGAAATGTTTCATTGGACATTGTACTAGAAAATATATGAAGAACGAAGATGGGGGGAACAGGACTATTGGTTAGAGTAATTGATGAGTCTCTTTATATATTCTCTTTTTGTGTTTCCTTGGTTGATAAACGGCAATGTGCAGTTGTCTTTCTCTCGCACTAACAGCCGACTTGATGTTTAAGCAAGTGTATGTTGGTCTGAAGATAATGGCACATGAATTCAACAAGCTTAACAACCACTCAGCATTACAAAGATATATGTAAATGATGAGGCATGATGAGGAAACTGCATATCAAAGCCTTGCTTATGGTTACCAACGATTATTCCAGCAGAGTAACTCAACATCTTAAAGAATATAAAGCAATGAAGAGCATTTCCAAAGTTTTTCTTCAATTTTTCTAAATTACCTTTTTTCTCACTTTGTCATCTCAATCTTTGTCCTCGTCTCTTAATTTGAGGTAGATTTGTTTGAAGCATGCAGCAGGAAGACAAGCTTTAATATTGTTATTATCGGTATGCATGACTGTATTTTAATATGAAGTGAAAGAGCTATTACACCTCAATTTCATGCCGAGTGGAATATATGTCATGTTTCTTCTCCGGCAGAAATCAGCCTGTCAGAAGTTCTCCCTTTTCAAACCTCTGACATTCCAATTCTTATATTTTATCTTTATTTTTCCATCAATTTTTCAAAAATGTATTTATTTCTTGTACCTTTATTGTCCCAAGTATCCTGCCATTTACCCCATCACATTGTTCTTTCCATAGTCATGCCATAATATATACATTACCCATGATATATTTTGGCCTTAGCCTATAATCAGTTCCACTATTCTTTAATGCTCATCACACCATCTAACAAACTTGCCTTTTTTGTAGGGATTGACATCAGAGAGCCCTGTCAACTTGGGTGGGAGATTGACAGGGAGAGTTAATGAATGAGCAACCTCAAACCTGCACTCAAGGTGAAGGTTTATTAAATTTTGCCCGTTCCACACCCACTTTCAAGCTTGATATTGTTTACTTTCAGCCACTAGCTTAATACACCCCGATATGCACACATTTTTTAGGTATTGGCAAGATAATTGTTTGACAATTTCAATAATTCCTTTGTTTTGCTTGGTTTCGATATGTGGCAGCTAAATTTGCCAAATCATGTATAATACATAGTATGTAGACTGAGAGCAGAAGTCAGTATTTGTGAGTAGCAGTATGGCTTTGTGCCTAGAAAGAGTACTACAGATGCAGTATTTGCTTTGAGAATGCTAATAGAGGAGTACAGAGAAGGTCAGAGGGAGCTGCATTGCGCTTTTGTAGACCTAGAAAAAGCATACGACAGGGCGCCGAGAGAAGAACTCTGGTTTTGTATGAGTAAGTCTGGAGTAGCAGAGAAGTATGTTAGACTGGTCCAGGACATGTATGCTGGTTGTGAGACAGTGGTGAAGTGTGCTGTAGGTATGACAGAAGTTCAAGGTGGAGGTGGGACTTCATCAGGGATCAGCTCTGAGGTTGCAGTGGTGATGGACAGGCTGACAGATGAGGTTAGACAGGAATCTCCATGGACCATGATGTTTGCAAATGACATTGTGATCTGTATTGAAAGCAGGGAACAAGTTGAGAAAAATCTTGAGAGGTGGAGGTATGCTCTAGAAAGGAGGGGAATGAAGGTTAGTCGCAACAAGACAGAATATATGTGTGTGAATGAGAGGAATCTGGGTGGAACGGTGAGGCTTTAGGGAGTGGAGATCAAGAAGTTGGAGGATTTCAGGTACTTAGGGTCAACAGTCCAGAGCAATGGAGAGTGTGGAAAAG
>CAAKHD010005098.1:132609-148341 GCA_901007705.1 Fistularia tabacaria | reverse complement strand
CATTGCCCCCACAAAGCAAAGAAACACAGGTTTCTCTCTCTCTATATATATGTGTTTGTGTGTGTGTGTGAGTGTGTGTGTGTGTGTGTGTGTGTGTGTGTGTGTGTGTGCGTGTGTGGTGTGTGTGTGTGTGTGTTTGTGTGTGTGTGTGGAGTGGTCTCTCATCCCGTGGGGGTGGGAGTGGGGGCGTGGTTTATGGGGGAGGGATTGTTTTGCTCGGAAGATGAATTGTGTGTGTGTGTGTGTGTGTGTGTGTGTGTGTGTGTGTGTGTGTGTGTGTGTGTGTGTGTGTGTGTGTGTGTGTGTGTGTGTGTGTGTGTGTACATCTACATGTCATCTCAAGTCATCCCCCTACACAAGGAATTAATCTGTGCATAACCCCACACATCCCTACACATTACCCATGCATATTCTTTCAAAATGGGATGGTCCTGTTGTGACCTTGCACAGTACTTGAACGTTTTGTTCCGTATGTACTGTTTCTCTGTCCTGTCAAGTGAGGAAAACTACCCAAATTCTTTTCATTATGGTTTTAATGTTTTTTTATGGTTATTCTTTCACAAGTTCTGGGAGAAATTTTGTAAGCTTTTATCTGTTTGTCTTTATTTCTTTTTTGTCAGTCATCGTCACCATGTTCTACATGACCAAGAAGTGGACAAACGTACCTGTGTTCCTATGAACCATCTTTGGGACAACCAGGCTCATTACACTGTTTGCAACAGTTCTTTATCAGAGTACGGAGTTCTGGGTAAGAATTCTCAGGCCTGCCTGAGAGCCCCTTGTATTGTTTCATCTAAGAACAATTTTGATTTCAGGCTTTGAGCTTGGCTTTGCCATGGCCAGTCCTAATGCCCTTGTTCTCTGGGAGGCCCAGTTTGGAGACTTTCACAACACAGCCCAGTGCATCATTGACCAGTTCATCAGCTCAGGCCAAGCTAAGTGGCTCCGTAACAATGGCATTGTCCTGCTGCTACCTCACGGGATGGAAGGAATGGTGAGATGGTGAACAAGAGTATGGTTGTTTATAATTGACTAGGTGAAGGACATGTCTTTAAATGGTTATCTCTTTAGATCCAAAGGTTAAAATGTTTAATGTGTATTGCATCCTATTCTATGTATGATCTTTTTGTTTGTCTCACTCAAGTTGTCAAGTTTTACATTTTAGATGGTTGCAAAAAAAGCGTCTGCCTTCCACATTCATTTTTGAATAATCAATACACTTACAAATTTCAAATCCATTTAGGTATTACTTACAGATGACTACGGATTTTGTTAAAATAAATCTCTGAGAGGGATTCGTTCAATTTGTTCATCATTTCTTGGACTTTTTTTGTCCCCAGGGTCCGGAACATTCGTCTGCTCGACCTGAGCGCTTCCTGCAAATGAGTAAAGACGACCCAGATCACTTCCCTGTATGTCTGAGATGTAAAAATGTCTTGACCAATTATGTAATGGCGTAAGTGATGAATGCCAATTTCTGTATAGTTGAGTACTTTCTTTATTATGGCCTATAAAGTGACAGTGTTCAGCAGTTACCCAGGGCCCAAGGGTGAGCTAGAAAGAAGGAACAGTCAAGGAGGAAGCCACATCAGCAGAAGTCTGCCAGCCTCATCTCCAAATGGGATATTGATCAGACTATTAGTGGGCACATACTAGTGTGTGTGTGTGCGCGTGCGTGCGTGCGTGCAGGCATGCGTGCGTGCGTGCATGTGTGTGTGACTGCACACACTTGCATGCATGCATATGTGAGTGACTCGGTGAGTCTGAGATATTGTGCCAGTGCAGCCATACAGAATGTCTTTACAGAAAAAGACAACAAAATATGCTTCAGTCAAAACAACTTTATCAATGCTTTTGTTTAATGAACAGTTATTTGCTGCATCAGTCATGTTTGTTTTTCCTTGCTAATTCATTTTTACTTGAAGGAATTCGATGGGGATTTTGAAGTCCAGCAGCTCAATGATTGTAACTGGATTGTGGTCAATTGTTCAACGCCCGCTAACTATTGTCATGTGCTGAGGCGTCAGATTTTGCTGCCATTCAGGAAGCCGGTAATGCATAACATTATCTTCATTATATTTTCTCTGTGTTGGTACTTAGTTTCAGTTTTTATTTGTCAATTAACATGCATGTTGATCTATGATATTCTGAGGAACAAAAAAAGTTATATATTCATTTGGTTAAAAACAACTCAAGCATAATATAGAATAACAGTACAAAATTCCGTTATGAGAATGTTTGCAATGTAGAAAGAATAAGCATTGCTGTGTTATTTGCATGCTTAAAAAGAATTTAGATTGGCAAAACATATACATTTTTGATAGTATTTAATTCTATATAACAGTGCCTCTTATTCTATGTCCGACAGAGTGCCTGTATGTATGTAAAGTTTCTGTGTGTAAATAATGTTTTGTTTTTTATGTCAGCTCTGTTTTCGGTTTTCAGCCGCAGTGGATCTCCTAAATGATCCCCTGTCGCACTTAAATGCAACGCTTTGCCAAGCATGAGAAAATAACTTCCAGAGCAAATTAGTGAGGGGGCCTATAGGGGATAATATTGTTTGTTTTCTTCAAAAAGTCTGAACATCTGGACTCGGTCCACTGATTACAACAGGCTTTTTTTTTATTTTATCTGATTGTTTAGTTGAACTGTTTTGTTTTCCCAGTGCTGGTGCTACATGCTGTCTTGTAGCAGCACATGAGCATGAAAGATATAAAAATCTTTATCTCTGGATTTTTTGAAGTTTCCAAAAAAAAGATGTGGCTTACAGAATCAATTTGTTGTTATTTGCAAACTTTTTTTTTCCTGTTTTTCCAACAGCTGATTATTTTCACTCCGAAATCTTTGCTGAGGCATCCTGATGCGAGGTCCAGTTTTGATGACCTAGCCAAAAGTGAGGTTTTACTTTCTGTCTTTGACTTAATTTTTTTCCATGTAGTTATATTAAATATGTCATCTATAGGCACTAAATTCAAGCGTGTGATACCAGAAGATGGTCCCTCAAGTGAAAGTGCAGACCAAGTTAAAAGGGTAATCTTCTGTACTGGAAAAGTCTATTATGAACTGGCTAAAGAGAGGAAAAGACAAAACATGGAGAAAGACCTCGCCATCATCAGACTTGAACAGGTTTCTGATTTTCTCACTGACAGGATTTCTACATGGCAGCTGTTCAACTTTGTAATGTCTTCTTATGGTTATTATTTTGTTTCCATCTCAGATCTCTCCATTCCCATTTGACCTGGTTAAAGCAGAGGTAGAAAAATATACCAATGCTGAGCTCGTCTGGTGTCAGGAGGAGCACAAGAATATGGGTTACTATGACTACATCAGGCCACGTTTCCTGACTGTGGTGGCCAACAAGAAACCCATTTGGTAAATGCGCCTTTATGCTTCATATCCACTCTCTTCATGTTAACCTTCAAATGCATATTGTCAATTCGGATGGAGAAGCAGGGGTAACATTTTCAATCTTTGTTTCAGGTATGTGGGACGGGGACCTGCCGCTGCTCCCGCAACAGGGAACAAGTCCACCCATCTCAATGAGCTGAAAAAGTTTATGGATACAGCTTTTAACTTTGAAATCTTTCAGGGAAAGGTCTTGTGATGCAGAGTTGGAACATACCCAGGTGCAGTTTTACCTTTAAACTCAGAATGTGGCACATCTCTTTCTTATTCATTAGAATGTTTAAATATAAATGCTAGAATTTTAGTGTACGTTTATTAATCTCAACTTTCCTAATAACCTAGTATCTAACTGACAAGCTTGGATGAGTCTATGCAATATTGTATCATTCAAGACAGTAATTAAGATAAAGTAAGTGATCGTGACTCTTTCCACCAAAGTTAGCTTATGTTGGAGCAGCATTTATTTAAAATCGAGGAAAAGATAAAATGATTTTATCATTTTGAGTTTGTGAATGTCAACACTTTGTTTTTTTTCTTTAACATAACTTTTCATATGTGTTCAGTAGGCGTTAGATGCTCTGATATCACAAACCTACATTCAACCAAATATCAGTGTTAAATCAGTGGTGTCCAACAGGCTGCCTGCTTGGAATATTAATGTAGCAAACTAATCACATAATTTACTTGTCAAATTTTGATCTCTTCAGCTTTTAAACTGGCCAACATATGCTCAGAGAAATTTGCATTGTTCAACATATACTATATAACATTTCTTCAGTATCTCAAGTGTTCTGCAAAACAAATTCAAGACAGGGCAGATTGATGCAGACGTTCTAGTATTTGTCTGAACTGCACAGTGTATCCTAGCATGAAGAATTATTTCTCACCATGTTACACTCAGCACTCAAGCTTGATCCCTGACCATGTATCATGTCAGGTTGTGTCAAACAATTAGATTTTCTTTTGACCAAAAGGATTATTTGAAACTGATATCACACACCCTGATCCTTGCTTTTAGAAAAGGTTATGTCACTGATACACAGCAACAGGGTTGGTCTAGTGTGGACTGGACCCACATATATTTCACGTTTTTCTCAAATAAAGGTATATAAACTTTACATAAAATAAGTGTCAAAAAACTATGGGGATGCACACCATTTAGCCAATTCTAATAATTATTCACTTTATTGATTAAGATAATTAAGATAACCAATAACTTAATTCCATGTGTTATTGAACAAGGTTGTCAAATTTAACTACTAACTTCACAGCACCTACTTGTTTTTATGGGTGTTTTTACCATACTGCTAGTTCTTCTCATTCCCTCTGTCATTTTTTTACGATAATGACCTTTCACTTGGCATATTAGAATGATTGTGTTAGATTTGATAGATTTGTTCCTCATCAAGAAAACCTTGCAGAAAATGTATTGCAAACATGATCAGCATTTTCTTTCTTCATATGCTTGTCTTAAATTTCATTGTCATATTTTGTTATTGAGTTCGGCAGTAAAAGTTGGATAAAAAGTAGGTAAACTATTGGCTGTAATTTCTCAAACAATATAATTTAACACTATATACTATATTACATATAATATAAAGGGGCAACTGTAACTGTAGCTAAGTTGGTTGTGCCGGCATTTCGATCTCCAGCTCCTCCTGTTTGTCAGTGGAAGTGTCCTTGGGCAGGACACTAAACCTCCAATTGCTCCCGATGGCCTGGCTAGCGCCTTGCATGGCAGCTCTGCCACTATCCATGTGTGTGAGTGTGGGCTGAGGGTAGATGTTATCCAGTGTAAAGCACTTTTGAACTGCAAAGTGATTAATGTGCTATATAAGTGGGGACCATTTACCAAACCAATTATTATTTTATAGCGACAAATAATATTGTGCATTCATAGAATAGATTTTTCCCATTAGTGAGGATTTAATACGTAGTATATTGAAGCACTAAAAAGACTCACTAATATACTTTACATTCACCGTTAATATAGTACTATAAATATATGCTTTGCTTCTATGCTGAAAGATCTCTTATTGTATTGATTTTAATAGTCAGTAGACGCATACAAAGTACCACACTGTGTTCTTAAGCAACAAATATGAATGACATATCATAGCTGAAAACTGATAACTGTTCTTATCGGAGCAGTAGGTTTAGTACCGGCATTTGCTTTGGTGATCATAGCTGTTAGTGAAGGATTCTCTATTTGTTGTCACACCTCACTTCTCCAAGAGACATGAGCCAGCTGGCACTGAGACTTTCAACCATGTTTTTTCGACTAAGGACATAAGGCTCCGCTTTCTCTTTGAAGCCTGAGGGAAGCACACACATAAACACAGAAAAGCCTCAGATGCTTTGAGAGCAATATTGATGGTCGGTTGTCACATTTAAGTCCCAGGGCGTTTAACTGAATTGATTGTAGCCCAGCCTATGTCTATAACATTGTGTTTCTTGTTTAGATTTACTTCCCCTGTAAACTGTATAACTATTTAAGCCATGAAAAATCAATCAATATTCAATCATTTTATCTGTATGTTAGTTTTTTTTCCAAATCATAGTTCAATAGTTCAGTAGTTCATATATTAATCTGGTTACAAATAGCACTACTTTGAAATGTTTTCAACTCTGAATGACAGTATGCAATAAAATATATTTATGTTTAATGACAGGCTTTGCTCCTATATTATTTTGTTGTTTGGTGCTATATATTAATATTGTTGAAATGTTCATTTTTTCCTCAAAAAAAAAGAAATGGAAAACAGAAACATGACGGTAGAGAATGTGAGCGGTTTCATTATATAACCTAGTAAGTGGGACTAATCTGATTATGGCAATAATTTGGTTTGATGAATTTACATCTCATAAATAACGTCATCTTGATAAAACGAGTTTATTCAATTAAGGCTAATCAATTTGATTTGTAAATCGAAGTGAATATCATTGAACTTCAGGTATCCATTTTGTGCACTTGTGTGCATTGCTTTTTCAAGCTCTACAGAGCTCCCAATTTTTTTGTCATTATCAACTACATGAGGGGGTTCTTATATAAAATAATTTTTTGGATAGAACACATCCATATATGTGTCCACCTATGTATGGGCAGTAAATATGAAACAACACTGACTAATCTATATTGCTCTTAATCATCACTTTATAATTGCAGTTTAATACATTACAAATGTCGACACAGTGATCATCTCTAGTTAGTAAGTCTCATGTTCCAGACGTCCTTTTTCTCAGTACCTCTAGCCCTGATCACAGTGTTGTGGAGATGAGGGGTGGGAAAGCTGGAGCAAATCTCATCGACCAATCAAACGGCCAGAGGTGGATACAACTTGATCTGCCAATCACAGGGTTGCTAAACAGATAAAAATACACTTATACTTACACATACAGCCCGTTTAAAGAGTTCAGTTAAAGTACCACATGTTTTTGGTTGGGGGGGCTGAAGAAAACGAGAGATAGACGATGCTGGCATCGGGAGAACATGCATACTTTTTGTTCGAAGGCTGGAAAGCTAACTACAACACTATGATGGCAGAGTTCCATTTACAGCACATACTTTCAAGTTGCACATTTACACATACATTGCCATATAATGGAAAAATAAACCACTTAACTCTAATATAGATATACGCATAGATATACAAATACACATCTTAAATCATGATCAGCTGCTGTCCTAGAATTTTAGAAACATATACAAACTTTGCATATGAAGAAAATGTTGATTGTCTATGGTAAAACCTTTACTGCTGTTACTAATATTAATGAATAGAACATAGATTATTTTTGCATAGACAATTCTAACTTCACAATGTATCTTGAAAACAATGTATCTTGTTATAATTCTCAGACAATACAGTACAATACAGAATATACCAAAACTAATTTTCAGAATGATTACATCCAAAAGTTTAGTTTATGAATGGTCAAAGACAAATATATATTGTTGTTTCACAAAAAGCACAGGTTTCAAATCACACCACTACTGTGGCATCAAGTGTTTCCTACGATGTTTCTCCGTTCTTCAGTGCTTGTGACTCTGCCTGTGATGAAGTCTGAGTTTCAGCTTCCACGTGAGTCTGGTCTGGCATCTTCACCAGTACCTGCGGTAATGTTTGCTGACTCTTTGTCTGCTCAGTCAATCTGTGCGATGTCTTGCTCTGCCAGTTTATATCTGTTTGTGTGCACATCTCCATCCTCTGGTCATTCCTTCTCTCTGGCAGATTGTCGATTAAGTTGCATTTAGAGCACAAATCCTTCATGTCAAGGAGTCCCTGTTCTAGACGTTTGAAAAATTTTGTTGAACTTGTCTTTGGGCACTCCCAGAAACTTGACACACAGAAGATAATGTGGTCAGACTGAGGGTTGTAGCATGCACCGTATCCATTTGGTATCACTGGTCCATAGCAGCAGAACATCTCAACAGTAGTAGGGACCTGAGAGAAGAGTATCATGACTGTGATCAAATGGTGTTGTCCAGTTTAAAGTAAAATGGCAACAAATTTCAAAGTATGAAAGTTTTTCTTTTTTTCTCTGTAGCAACCAAGCTTTATTCGATGAAACACAACAATCAAAAAGCGCTGCAATGATGCATTTTGTAATCGCTTATGTGCAAGCAGTTCGAATGAATGCAATTTATCATATTTTCATGCATTTTGTAGTGCTTTTTCAAATATTGCCATGATTATTTTGAAAATTGAAATGAGGTACTGTTTAGAAAAAAAGCAATTGACTTGAAGAATTCTAAAAGTTATGGTGCATTATATCATAGCCCACCAAAAACTGTGCCTGTATCATTATACATTACACATTTCAGCAATTAAACTTGTCAAATAATTAAATTTGACTGAGATTATTGTTGACAATATTTTTGTAATAAATATTGCCGTTATGTTTAATAATTAATTACATTCTGCAGGGAGGCAAATGACATGTTGCTTTCACATGCTGTGTTACTTAAAAGTTGTTTTTTTTACTTTAACGAAGTAAAATTGTATCACAATATTCAATTTATTACTTAACACGTTTCTGCCTCTGATAGAATACAATGATGAATACAGAATAGATTAAATAGGACTATACCTGACTTGTTGAGAGAATGAATTGATTGCTGATGAGATAGGCTTCATCTTTGAACATTTCCGGCTTCTCTATCTCAAGTTCATTTGCAATTTCACGTAATCCTAGTAAATGATTGTCAATAGCCATCCCTGTAATAGCCTCAAAAGGAAATTCACAAATATGTTACAAAGGTTAAAAAAAAAAGAAAATTTGATACCGTAACAATTGGGAGATGTTTAAAAGTCGCTTACGAGGATAGTGTACTTTGTCTGTGCTGTTATGGCACTTTTTAACTTCTCCATCTTTTCCACTTCCTGGGGGAGAAAAATAACTTAAATCAGGGCAAGTAACCACAAATATAACACATTTAGAGCAAAGAAAACTGATAGTCTACCATCATTATATTGCAGAAGGACTAATTCACCATGAAATTCATACTCAAACATCTTACACTTGTGCTCAGTGTCCCATCAGTCATTGCTTTAGCAAAGGCCAGGGCCTCTGGTGTGGCTGAACGGATATTGTCCACTCTGCCCTCCTTAAACCGCCGTATAGAGGCACTCTCATAGGTAGACACCAAACTCCCATGGCATCTAGCATTTACACAGGAAATGTCACATAGTTTGCCTGGAACCAATAACGTATTGATGATTTAATTAGGAGCCTTTCTTAACCTGTAGTAGGCTAACTGAAGAGCAACCTGGATAAAGGCATCTGGACTCATTTTCTGTTTCTTGATGAACTCTTTCCCATAATCACAGAATGTTTGGACATTCATGTCCAGATTTTTCACAAGCCTGGGTAAATCAGGACACATTTTGTTGGCTAAAATGTTTTTGTGTTTCATTTGAACTAATCCTATACAGACCACATTAATTCCAGACCTCTGTAGTTTGTCAGCAGATGAGGCAAGGTACTTGTGAATCACTGATGTACACTTCCAGCGAAGCCGTCTCGGAGCAGGCAGCTCGCTTACACTGGCAGCTCTGACCAGTTTCGATGGACTGCCTGTCCTGATGTCACACAAATATATAGATATCTGGTTAAAGTTTTACTTTGGTTCTTAAAATGTGTATCAAAATAAGAGCAGTCGCCATACATCAGTTTATATTCTCAATTGTCCACATGCAATTAGAAAAAAAATAACCCTGCAAATTATTTTTCCCTATATATCCTGTAAAGTTGAATACAAATAAGAAATGGGTACAACTATTTTAAATTGAATCTAATGATGAATCCAACAAAGGATGTAAAGAACACGGGAGCAACAGTAAAATAACAACTTGGAACTCCCAACAATAACGACAATTACGCACTATTTTTATGACTTTTACATATATATCAGAGAATTTCTACACATATTTGGGCTTTCAATATTCATGCACCATGGGCTTACATGTATTTGAGTAGATATTCGGTACACTGTACAAGAACGATTCCTTCAAATGGTGAGTGTTCACACACAACTCCACAGCAGCCATCAGCTCCTACAACAAACTGACACAGCAATGACCTTTTCAGTCAGTCCCAAAAAAATTAGAGTTGTATTTAATTCTTACAATTTAATTTCTCCACTCAATCTTGCTACATGTTGTACCAAACTGAATACATTTCTATCATGTAATATCCTATGGGAAAAGAATAATTCAGTTTCTGATTATCATATATTGCAATTCACTGGAGTCATCTGAATTCTTTATCAAAACATACTATATACATCAGAGACAATACTAATGACATTGCCGAGCTGAGGATGTGTAATCCGGTGGGATCTCTCCTCAGAATTTTTCAAGATACTTTCTGGATTTGGCAGAGGAATAGTTGAAAGTGCATTAGCTACTGCAGTGATGAATATGAACATGTTTCTGAATAAAAATTAAAAGCCTTAGCCATATTTAATCCATGTCTCATGAACTATTCTTCAACCAGAGGTTGACATTAATGCAGCCTCGCTCACTGTCAAAAGACTAACCTGCATGGGCTTGTCATACCAACGGTTGCCCCCATTCTTTGCCAGTCCACCTCCATGCAGCATCAACATGGCACGTGTGCTGTCACACAGCTCTTCCCCACTTGCCTCATCCAGACACACCAAGCAAAGACAGCGCTCAATCATGTCCAGAGAGTCCCTGTTGGTTGACTCTAGAAAAACATGTTTCGTTTAGTGGACCAGATAGACACATCACTTTGGCAAAAACTAAACAGAACTAAACTAAACTAACTTCCGACATTTTTGATTGAAAAAAAAATGGACCTCTCATGAGCACGCTGCGAGATTCTGCCCACTCTGTCCGTCCATCAGAGGTGAGAAGTCCGATAGCTGGGAGCTTCTCCTCATCACTGTCTGCCATTTTGATGATTTTCTCAAGCTGTGTCAGCAGGTCCCTTTCATTCAGTCGGCGGAAATTAATCACCACATCTAGCACAAAGAACTGGACACAGGTTTAAATGGGTATAAGATATTTTAGTGCTTTTATTCTTTGAGTCAGAGCTCTACAGTGTCTAGGAATGAATGCTGCTGGCAGATGGTGCATGTTTGTGGGTTAGGCATTATTTTGCTTCCCATCCGTAAAAGACTTTATTCGATAGTTGGAGACTTTTATTTTCAAACCATGTTTCCTTTCATAAAAGAAGTTGGGTCATGATCAATAACCTACTTTGTTTCGAGGCTGAACAGGAATAGTGAGTTTGGAATGCATTTTTCAGAGATTGCCCTCAGATTTTTTTTTTTTGTGACATCCACACTTATACCCATCATTGATGCCAACCAAGGAATGGATTTGTAAGGTGATTATAATGCCCAAAATTTAAAATGCATCATATAATATTAAATATATACATATGTATGGCCCATATTTTGTTTCAAGAGTTATCCTTTAAAATTGCCCATATAGCTCAGGTAAGTCAGTACTTCAGGAACAGTTGCCATTATAGGTCCCACTACTACTCAGAGAGAAAACCTGAGAGGGAAAAATGTGCTGTTGTTTTTTTCAAATCCAACAAAACATCTGGCCAAAACAGCTTCTACATTCTCCTTCCCTGGGTAGTGGCATCTCCAACAAATTTGTTATGTGAAAAATGGAGAGAAAATTAAATTGGGCAGTAAGATGATAATTCAATAATTACATTTACAGCGTGAAATTGCATAAGCTCACCGCAATAACTACACTTACCACAGACAGCCTTTGAATCAGATTTAATTTTTAATGCTGCTACAAATTTCTTTTCCACTGAACAGATTATGTTCAAACTGCTCTGTCTTGAAATCTGCCGTACTTGTTGCCATCTCTTGGTTTCCTTGATGTTTACTTGGTGATTAAGCTGTTATCAAAAATATAAGCAGCAAAAGCTTTTTAGATATGACCTCATACCTTTCTTTGTCAATGCCACTTATCTTAAAGGTATCAATAATAAAAAAAATATACAAAATCATACCACTGTTCCTGGACATACTGTTTATTAAATTGAGATTGATAAATGTATTAGTAAAATGTTAGAAAAACCTTTAATAATTGTTCTATTAGCAGGCGCGATAAGCAATTGTCGCAATATCTTATCCTATATGAAAAGATTAGTGTGAGTGAACATAACAATCTAGCTATAGCATAAACGTACTCACCTTCAATGTCCCGTGAAAGTGCGACATAAATAATAGTGAAAGATTATTGGCCGGAGTGCAAATGTCAACCAGGCGAACTTGCCGAGGTTCGGCAGTGCCAGGCTCCATATGTCACACATGCCCCTCCTAATTACCTTAACAGAGAGCAGTTGTCAGTGAGTTGTGCCCGCTAATTAGTCAGCAGTTACATTCACATATTGACTGCAGAGCCTTTCCCTCTTCAAGAATATTCAAGGTATGATCTGTTTTTCGATTTGGCAGAGACAAAATGTTTGGTCTCCTACTCACTGAAACCATCACTGTGAACAATGTTTTCTGTGTCATGCAGCCTTCATCAGCAGATGAAGTGGTCCAGGTTGTCACAGAGATGGATGTGTTGGCATTTGGGCTCAGTAGCTGCTCTCATTTTATCAACCGGCTTTTAAAACGTTTAATCCATTTTGCCTTGTTATTTGTACGTTAATCTGTCAATACCTCAAGTGATCACTTGAGAGTTGTAAAGAAAAATGTTGATGTGTCATCACATTATGACTCGAAACAAGTGAATTTCCTTTGCTTACATGTCCACGAGGCCTTCTACGTTTGCCAAAGAAGAAAACACTTAAATGGTCAGAATCGAATCTAATAAGTGAGTTGTAACTTTTTTTTCCAAACAAATAATGACACTCATGAATTAGATTTTCATCCTGTCTTACCTGATTTTTACATGCCACAATAATATGTTCCGGTTCTGGCATCACACAACTCTCCTGGGCCACAAGTGTGTCTCGCTCAGGCCCTGGGAGCCTGTAGGAGGTGAAGAGGCGATAGTATTGCTCCATGCAGAGGGGAGTTCCAGCGAGCTGACCCCGGGCATAGTCCATAGGCAAAGCATGTCTGCAAACAGACGAAACTTTGTTGGTCCTCTGTATTTTCTGCTAAGAAGATAATTTGATATTTCCTGAAAAAAGTTTTCTTAACACACTGACTTACGCATCAAGAAGAGTCTTGTACTCCAGAACTCCAGATATTAGGTGTGCAGCAAACCTTGGAAAGAAATACCATCATCTGTTATACACTTCTCAGTTTTTCACTAATTGCTCCTTCTCAAGTGTTTTCAAATATGGGATGATGATTTTTATTTACTATGTGGCTGTGCAAAATCTAACAACATGAATACTTTATCTAGTCAAGGAGCTGGCCTGTGATCAATACCATGGTTACCAAAAAGGAGCCTTCAGTGTCTATCATCCTGGCCTGCAGCTGCCTGCCCTAATGACCCTATCCGTCATTATGTTTCAGGGAATGTTCAATTCAGTATAATCAATCAAAGTCACTTTCACACTCATTTGTATAGCAAGCTTGACTGTCATTTCCCATTGTACCTTGATGGTTAAAAATGACCTCTCTCTCCCTTCGCTCACTCACACAAACATACACACACATAAACACACACATACAAATCAAATTCTCTTGCACGATATTCAGTATACTGTATATATACTTGATATACTTGTGTGTGTATATATATATATATATATATATATATACACACACACACACACATACATACATATATATGTAAATATATATATACTTAAATGTCCCCATTGTGGGATAATATAGGGCACATTCTGTTCTACTGCATTCTATGCGTAGATTAGCCAAAGCAAAGTCTTTACACCGTAACATAGTTGATGCTCTCTTATTGTTATGGTCTAGTGATTAGGGTTGAGTGTCTCGTACCTCAAAGAATCGATGGGTGCTCTGAAGTTCTGCTTCGGGAACACCATCGTGGGACTGGAGTTGACAGGCAGAGCCAGTCTGTTGTTGAGGTACATATCATTTAACCAGTAGTTGTACACCTGCAGTGAATGGAAGGGTGCACAGAATGAAGGCGCACTCCGTAGTAATTGCTAAAGGTGGATTGAACAAGTGGCCAAAATCTGAAAAAATGTTTGATTTGTCACAGAGATTTTCCTAACACATCGAGAAGTTATCCAGTTCAGGTACGACAACTAACATATAAATCAATAAATCAATAAATCAATAAAATCAATATCAATAAAAAAACAATAAAGCAATCAATAAATTATGATAATATATGCATTTATTTTTTACTTATTTTATTACTTATTATACTGATGGGACTCATTTTAACACACACACACACACACACACACACACACACTAAAGCAATCAAAAATACAAATAAATCTGGAAAATGTCTTTTACAAATTATGATATGCGTTCGTCAGACAGATGAACTATGAATTTACCCAATTCGCTGTGTTCTCCCTCTTTTCGCCAAGCTGACTTTGTAATAACTCCCCCAGTCCTCCAGCGGCGCCAAACTGCTCTACTATAGTTTGGGTTTTATTGAACTGCTCCTCGGTGAGCAGGTGTTTCATACACCTCAGATACGTGTTCAAAGTGCTTTTCAGGTCGGGGAGAGGGAGCTTGGGCAGGCTCTAAAACAGAATGTGGTGTTAAAATTAAAAACCCAGCGTTCACCAATATTTCTTCCAAAACTAAATCTTTGATTGCAGGTCAATGCATGTAAAACATTATCGGGTAAAAATCCTGGGACGCTTGAAGTTCAATATTGAAGTAGCTTTAATAATTTATTAACTACCTGTAATAAAAAAATGGAAAGGTGTAAATGATTTTCGCAAAATAGATAAAAGAGTAACTCTCCTTACTTTATCTCAACTAAAGTCAGTCTTCAACGCGATCAATTTCTCTATACTTTAAAAATTCATACGATATTTCACTGTCTGAAGTTGTTGAGGGTGACAGATCTACTGGACATTCCGATGCAGTGGTTGAGAAATAAGGCAGACAAAAGATGATTACTTCTCCATCCCCAAGATCTTTGGAGGGCTCTCGATGAAGTGACATGTTGCCGGTGGGGAAGGAGCAGGTCGATCCCTTCTGGAGACACGCGTACACACACACACACACACACACACACACGCATTTAGTTTTTTTGTCTCATAGGGTAATTTGCTTCCAAATAACACAATGAGCTGATCAACATTTCGAGGATTCACCGCTGTGAACCTGTACAGTAAGAAATAAAACAAAATATGCACCTTTAGATATTTTCTTATTTGCACTTCAATACCCCAACAGATAACTTAAGGCAATACACTCACTGAAGTGAGGTGATGCCACACAATTCATTAAATAGTTGGAATTTAAAAAATCAAGTGTACTCACCGGTAAGCAAAATACAATCAATCTAGCTGTGGAGCCTCAGCCAGCAAGTTTTTCAAGCCTGGTCCATCCCTTCTGGAGTCCGTTTGGAGAGGAATTCTTTTTGGGCGTTACTGGCAGTATCATTTTGAGCATCTTTCAACTCCCAGCTTTGACAGTCGCCCGGGTCCGTCGCAGGCTCAGGAGAGATGCTGAGAGGGTACCAGACCCTCCCGGCTGCCAGGCTCCTCCCAGAAGTCCTGCTATTCGCCGACAACTTTGTTCGGCCCTTCACTCGTTCACGCCGCCTTATTTAGACGTCTACCACAGACAGTTCGGGACAAATCGAGAATCTTCTTTCAGGAAAGTGTAGTCTGGAATTTGTGTGTCCCCCCTCCCCCCCCCTCCCCATTTAAAAGTTTCCTATCCTCCACATTAAAATTTTTTAATTATTTTTTTTT